>OZ007594.1:192653579-192941578 GCA_963931845.1 Maratus michaelseni | reverse complement strand
TAGACAGCAGCATGCGTGCATACACGCATAATCTTGCTCATCCATCGCGTATCCCTCTGCAGCTGGAGTAAATGTGCGCCGCACTATATTTTCGGTCGGAAAAGGAATTGCCCCGCATGACCAAGAGTGATTCGAGTCCGCGGAGGACCACCCGGTCTGTGTTCTGCGGCTCGTGCATCTCCTTGGAAGAGGGTTGGTTCTTTTCCCGCACAGACCGATTACGAGGAACCGGCCTGGAGGCTCGCCGACTAACACTGCGGCGATCAGACCAAAATCAGACCCCGGGTCGAAAACCAGTCCAGCGTGGCTTGCTGCGCCCGACGGTTGGATTAGCAGGAGTCTAGTAACTAATTTTCCCGCGACTAACTCCCGATCAGGAGCGTCTCTTTGGCGCTTGAGAAGGCATGTTCCACGATCTGGGACTGATAGTGGTATCTAAACCTAACTTTCAATTTGTTAACCCTTTTTAATGTGTTTTTGTGTGTCTCTGTACGGTCTTCCTGGAGAGTCGATCGCTGACTGGTCGTTGGGGGACCAGCGTAAGGCGAAAACAAAGCCGTGAGGGGACATGTACAAAACCAAAACTCTTGGGCTGGTGTCCGGGCTCGTCCCGACCCGCGGACCGAGGCCCAAGTTGGAACGTGTCTGCGTTCGGGATGGAGTTTCTCAACCTCCTGGACTAGCTAGAGGCTCCTACTTCTTCGTAGCCGCTGACGCGTCCAGTAGTTTTCTTTGTGGGAGTTTTCTTTGCCATAATCGAAAGCGGTGATAAATTAAGAGTTGTGGAAAATCTCGACTTAAGGCCTAAGACTCATTTTCTTTTGGGTTTCTGGCTCCAAAGTTGTCGAGGGACTCCAGCGTACTCCCTAAGTACAACGTGGAGCTGTCCTAAGAGGGTAAGCTCCACCACATATCGCAGCGACCTTTGTCGTCGATTTACTTGGAAAAATGGAGGTGATCAGCTGGTGGTGGCACCCCCACCGGTCGTAGCGCTTACAAAACTCTCGTGGTCGAGTGCGTTATAAGGCCCAAAGATCTTGGGTACGGCGGTTGACGCGACCGTAGGCACCTGGCGGCGCAGTTCAGTTTCTATACCTGAGCCACAGACTTGAATTCCACTTGAACAAAAAAATCAATTTTATCTTCAGTATAAAAAATCCCAATCGATACTATCTAGATTATGTTGGATTCTGGTACAATATGGTTACCCAACTCGGCGCAGAATTCTAGTCCAAGTTCAATCTGCTCCAATAAAAAGCAAGAACAAAAAATCATGCGAAAAGCACAAATTATGTAACACTTGCCAGCACTTGCAAAAGATACCGGTTAATTAGCTGAAAGATGCTGTCTAAATAAACAAGGGATGACAAGGGATGATCGCCCCAGGAACTCTGTTTTCGCTTTTGAGTATCAGTGCAATCTCGAGACGAAGACACAAGCACCCTGTTCACTTTGACATACATACAATGTGTTGCATTATTTTTACAGTTTTTAAAGTCATTTACAGTTTACATAGTTCATATGACTTGTTCAATTATTTAAGTTTTCAATGTTTATTTTTTATTATATTCTTTCATGAACACTTTACATATTTTAGTCATTTACATAGTTACATATGACTTATGGCTTTGTTCAGATCTGTTGCTTTTGTCTGCACAGAAACACCCTATTTGGAAAACGCATAACAATATTAAACAAGAACGAAAAATTATGCGTCAAGCATAGATTATGAAACACTTTCCAACACATCCAGAAAACTGTAACGAAATTTCACCGTTAAATAAGGTGAAAGATATGTAAGTAAATAGTTTAGAAAACATATAACACATTGAAAAATACAGTTTTCGAAATTACCTTACAGTGTCGAAAAGTAGCCAAATTATTTTGTGCAGCCCTGTATATGACCAATAAATGTAGATATATTGTATGATAAAATTTAGTTCAGTTAGAATATTCAGATTTAGCAATTTTCGCCAATCGATGGAAATGCACTCGAAATCTTACGTACAGCCCTGTATATTATCTGAAGACTTTTGTACACACAGGGCCGTATCTAGAGGGGTGCCAGGGGAGGCTCAGCACCCCCTGAAAATTTTTGAGCCCCTCCCCCCTCCCCCTGGGAAAGTTGCCAAGGTCATCAAATGAAATTCTGTTTCAAAAATCCAAATGAAACTCTGTTCAAAAATTTAACTTAGTTTTGGGGTTTATTTACAGTTTTGCATAAATTAAATTGTAGTATTTGTTTACAAACTGCAAATAAGTGCTTCAATATGCACACTTCCTATCTGCACATACTCAGAATTAGCAACCTTTTGCTGATGTAAACATTGACTTTTGCGTTAGTTATATACTGAAATTTTTCATTTTGCAGCGTTTTCCATTATTAGCATAAAACAAAGTTATTCTAATGAGTTTGATAGTAAATATGATGCTTATGATAAACATTATGTTCCCTATTTGAGTCATCCTAGTTTAAATATATATAAGATCCTTAATTTATAAATGATACTAATGAAAAAATCCAACAGCCAATTTAAATACAAGTGGTTTTAGCATTTGAATAATTTTAAAATGCAAAATACATATAATATAATTTTACACTGAAAATGTTCATTCTGCAGCCAGTGATATAGTTGTAAAAAAACCAGAGGGCATACGCTGTAGGCAGAGGGAGTATATGCTAAAGAGTATATGCTATAGTGTTTTTGAGAAGTAGGTATACGGTATTCCTTAAAATAATCCAGAAAGTATACGGCGTATCCACCGTATATCCTCCATTACATCCCTGTCTGCAGCTTTTACTTTTCTAAGAATGAAATAAAGTTATTATAAACAGTTTAATAAGAAACACAGTGCCTACAATATGAAAAAATCCCAGACAGCTCGGCCTACAGGCGCAGGTAGATTTCGAAGACGCAGACCGTGGGGCGCCTGTTTATTGGAAATTGCAGAAGACATGACCTTTTTGCCATGATGCGGCAGTTGGGACCACCCACTTCGAAAACTACCTCTGTCTGTAAGTGGAGCTGGCAGGGATTTCTTTGTTTTTAATTATTTTTTTTTTTGTAAGGGTTGGTCTTATAAAAAAGTTGTAGATAATGTGTAGATAAAAACTTGTAGAACCTAACTTGTTTGCAGGCGGAGCCGGCGGGAATATATTTTTTTTTTTTTTGCTATAAGGGTTGGTCCTATAAAAAACTTGTCAATATAAAAGTTTTAGATAATATTAAGAGGATTTATAATAAATTTAAGCGGATTTGATATCTTTTGAATTGACGAAGTTATGAATTTTTTCCTGCTAAAAACCCCCCTTTTTTCCCCCTTGGAGCCATTTTTAATGATATCAAAAATCTGTCCTACATAAATATTCGGCCCTTTTCCTAGAAGTAATAATAACTTTAAACGGATTCGATACGTATCATAATTAAGAAATTATGGGGGGTTCTCTGTTTTCACAAAAAGCCCCCCCCCCCCCCATTTCTCCCCCCTGGTTCGATTTTACCCATTAACAAACTTGACCGAGATTTTATGTCCCTTGATTTTATGTATTAGTTTGGAAGAGATTTGTGCAAAATTATTGAAGTTATCGTGTCCATTAAAAAGTGATATAGATAGATAGATAAAAGTTTTGAACTGGGGGTGGTTTTCGGTTCTGGGAGGCATGATCGGCATAGATCTGCAAAATTTTTCCAGAAATTCCAACATAGGGGAGAATGTAATAGGTAGTATTTCTTACAAAATCTACCTAATATGCATTAATTTACTTTTATATATATACTTTGATCATATATATCTGTGTTTGTGCTTGCATGTGTCACAGACAGAGAAATAGTATGAGCTCCCCCTACATTTTCTTGAGCACCCCCTATTGTTTGCTTCTAACTACAGCCCTGTGTACACACCACATATTAAGCTAAAAGACAACTTAAAACTCACTCACAGCAATTACCAACCATAAACGACAATGTATCTTTTTTATCGAAGCCCTGTATATGAATTTATTTATATTCCACAAACTTCTATTAGTCTACTAAATATAGTTCAGCAGGAAAATGCGTAACACTAATTGTCTGAGTGCAACGAAGACTCATACACAACGCAGTATTACTTTGCCCCATAGATTGGCGAGTTCTTTTTTGGTGATAAGTTTTTCGATGTGATTGTTGGGATCTGCAGAATTTGGCTTACTTTTTCTAAATCGCATTTTTTTGCAGATGTAGTATTATGTAAATATATTTTTTTGCATATATTTCTCTATTTTGTATATATATATATATATTAAATTGTAATGGCATTTGGAAAAGAGATTTTTACCTTTTTATCTGTGCCTTCGGAAATATTAAAAAATAAAAAAAGATTTACATATATCAAGCGTATAATGTTATGGTTTGCATTTTTATACGGACCACTTCTTCATTTTTAGATTTTAAATGCTATTTATTATTTACTAGCCGTTTATTAATTATTTACAATTTACTCCCCTGACAATAACAATTATTTATCACAAAAATGCCTCTTAGGTTTGTTAAATAAGTTTGTTTATGTATTTTCATTACTTATTAAAATATCGAATATGGCGATAAAATTTTATTTTAGCATCGTGCTTAAATTTTTAAGATGGTGCAAAAACATGTTTTAATAAACGTATGTTTGCAAATATTTGAAAAACATGTTTTACCGCTCTCTTGAAAAATTTTGTAAGATGCTAAAACTACCTTTTGGCACCATTTTAATTTTTTTTCGCCAACCGACATTGGATACAAAACTTTTCCCCATTCAGATACACAGACAAGGCTGGTCTCAAACAAGAGTAAAGCTAGCAACAATATTGTTTTAACTCTATAAGAGTTACAATATTGATATTAAATGCTCCGATTGGCTTTAGGCCCAATTACGAAAGTTTCTCCTAAAAAAAAACTGTAGAAGTCTTTTACATTTGTTTCAAATGAAGCTCGGTCTACAAAGTATTAGTTAATAATACAAACAACACTAATGGCATGGAGGCAAAAGTTTTAATTTATATGTATATATTTGAAACCAACCCCCCCTCCCCCCCCCCAAAAAAAAAAAAGAAAAGAAAAGAAAAGAAAAAAAAAAGAAAGTTACACTAATGAATTTAAAATGGCGTTAAGCCACGCTTTTTGACATAAGCAATTGGCTGCAAATGCGATAACGAAACTTTCACTTAACTTAATAACATGTAGCTAATATAGCCCTCAGGGTACTTTGCAGTTATACAGACCTTGTGGTTTTTTTAAAAAACTTCAGACAATTCAGGTTTAAGAAGTTGAGATTTATTGTCAAATGATATAAACAACCATGAACACAAAACTGATGAATTATTATTCAGGTTTATGTATGTATAGATCAGTTTCAACTGACGTCACACCCTAGCAACCACCTTAGCAACCAGATTTGTTTTTTGTTTGCTTATCAAAGATGGTGGATTGTGATTGGTTAGCTCGGAATACAGTCTACAAATCCACGATTATGACTGGTTGATAACTTTTGGTGGTACAAAAACAGACGAATAGTGAGACGGGTATACAGACGATTAGAGAGGTAGCAGATGGGTACGGAGATGGGTAAGAAGATGGGTAGAGAGGCGTATAGCCAGACGGGTAGAGAGACAGATAGACAAGTTGTGAGACAGATAGACAAATGGGTAGAGAAGTGGATAGAGACACGGCTAGACATACAAGTAGTTAGACGGATAGACAGACGGTTAGAGAAATAGATTGGCGGGTAGCGAGACCGGTAGAGAAATATAGACAGGTAGCGAGACGTGTAGAGAGATAGACAATCGGTTAGAGAAACGGGCAGAAGAACGGATAGGGAAACAGACAGATTGTGGAGAGACAGACAGACAGGCAAAAGAAAAGTCTGCGAATTGGCGCAGTAAAGGCGCAGAGGGCAGAGCCGCCTAGAGAATAATCAAGAAGTATCTGTTAAGCTTAACTTTGAAATATATATAATTTTTCAATTTTGCCGATACGGAGATTTAATGTAAAAGTTATTTTACAAAAGTCATCGAAAGATTTTTTGTATATTTTAATAGTAATTTAGACTATAGTTTTGCAATCTGGTTTGTAGCAAAGCATGCTATCAATGCGGTTTGAAGTGTAAGTGTTTCTGTAAACAGTTATACAAATAATAGATATATAATCAAGGAAGAAAAATTTTAAATTCACTCACAAAAAAAGGTGCAACAATGAAATTAAATTTGCGTTAGGTCACGCTTGATAGAATAATCTATTGACTGCAAATCCAATTACGTAACTTTAAAAAGCTTGGCGTTTTAAAAGATCCGGCGGTTTTTTTTTTTTTTTTTTTTTTTTTTTTTTCCAAGAAAATGAGATTCTTTGCCACATGTTAAAAAAAAAAATATGACAACACATCTGATGAACGGTACTTCTTTTCTATTTTTTTAACAGTGTATATGAATTTATATATGATATTTTGTAATTCTATCATTTAATTTGCTCTTTTTCTTTATATTGTAATTGTTAACCCTATGTTCTCAGCAATATCACTCAGACTAATCCCTTCGAGGGAAGTCCTAGTTGAAAATACCAAATAATTTCAATGCAGCATTGTGGTGTAATGTTTGCAAGGTTTCGAGATTGTCGAGGTGACAAAACATGTCTTGCTTCACAAATAGCAGAGTTTGATTCTGTTTTTGGATTATATAGATTATTTCATTTGACCATTCTTTCGGTAGATAATTTCGCACTATAATACCCCAAACGTTCGTCGTGACATTTAAGTCCGGACTATTTGGCGGTCAATCGAGTGCGGGACTCTTATTATCTTCACATCACATTTTTGAGTCTTTTGCAGAGTGAACTGATGCATTGTGTTGTTGAAATCTATATATTTAAAACGCTAAGCGTTTTGTTTCGACAATCCGTGAGAACAAACTACTACATCAAATTACATCATTCTTTTTTTAAATGAAAGTTATTTGGTCAGAGATTTGTTATCGTACATTCGTTTGTTCGAAAATTTAATTAATTAGCCGTAATCTTAAATTAAAATTTTACTTTTGCTTATGACGTCATAAAGTCGGCAATCGGATTAACGCCCACTGTTGCGACGTACAGAGTTTATTTTCTGAACTCAATGATTGCGAGCATAAAAAATAAATATTAAATATTGAAAGCACGTGACTTTTAGGCCGAATTTTTTAATTTGTAAGTTAAAATATAGTTAAAATGTTTAAGTATTTCGGTAAAAATATTTATCCGTGTGTTTTATAAGCAAATAAAAATTCATATTTACTGTGACGTCACGGAAATATTGTCCATTGGGTTCATTTTATCATTAAGCATTATAACTTTGTTGATGCATGTATTTTTATTTGTATGCATGGTGCTTAAGCATAAATGTACGTGTGAAAAGTTTGTACCGGTGAAAATGACGTTATGCGTAGCTTGAAATGCATTTTAACATTGATAAAACTAAAAAGAAAAAATTATATGATTGTGTCAACATGGCGTAATATTAACTGATATTTCAATTTTTAATTATAAAGATTAGAACTGGAGCATTTATTGGTTGCTTCATCTTGATTGCATACCTTGATTACATGTTACCAATTACTTTTTTTAAATTATAGGAATTATAGGATTTAAATTATTAAGATTTCCTTTTTTAATAAAAAAATTCACAAAAGTAAAGAATTTCAGGAAAAAAAAACTTGAAAAAATGATTGTATTTTTAGCTAGAATAAACAATGTAAGGCTAATATTTTATTGTCTGAGTGCAACGAAGACTCATACACAACGCAGTATTACTTTGCCTCATATATAGCTACGATGGATATTAAAACCTTTCGTCAAGCATAACTCAAAAAATATTTAACGGATTTCGTTCAAATTTTTACAGCAGGTACCTATAACGGTGACAACGACGTCTATTTATTACCAAGAATAAATGTCAAACCGTTTGGAAATTATGTTAAAAAAACAGATAAAAAAGCACAATTAAAGTACCTACGTCACTAAATTTTGTGCATACGTCATTTTCACCGGCGGGAGATTTTCGTAGACAATCGGAATTGAAAAGTTCATGGAGTACATGGAGCAAAAAAATATGCACGCGCTAATATTCAGCACAATAAAATATATTTCAATTTAGTAGAAATCGAAAATTAATCTGGATTTTTTTTCTGTTTGAAAGAAAACCCCCGCAATAACTTGGTAGACTTGGTATTAGAGATTTGGCGCAAATCTCAGCAATAGCAGCTTTTTTTATTTCGCGTGTGTAAATTTAAAAAAAAAAAATCTTTGGTGTTTAAATAAAGGGTTTCGATTTTTGGCATTATTTCTTTTTTTTTTCTCTTTTTAGCATTTTAAATGGGATTAATGAAAGGCATGTATTTTAAATTAAATGAGTGAAAGGTTTATTCTTAAATGAAATGAATTCAATATGAAAATGTTATAGGAACAAAATTTGGCGATTTATCAGCTGCGCCAGGAAAACATAAAAGTATCAATATATCAAACGGTATGTAGTACGTAAATGAAACATTTATATTATAATCACCCATCGTACAAGAAAAAAAACTAATATTCTGCATTCAGAGGGGAAAATCCATCTCCTGTGCCGTAAGATTTGGCGAGTTCTTTTTTGGTGATAAGTTTTTCGATGTGATTGTTGGGATCTGCAGAATTTGGCTTACTTTTTCTAAATCGTATTTTTTTGCAGATGTAGTATTATGTAAATATATTTTTTTGCAGATATTTCTCTATTTTGTATATATATATATATATTAAATTGTAATGGCATTTGGAAAAGAGATTTTTACCTTTTTATCTGTGCCTTCGGAAATATTAAAAAATAAAAAAAGATTTACATATATCAAGCGTATAATGTTATGGTTTGCATTTTTATACGGACCACTTCTTCATTTTTAGATTTTAAATGCTATTTATTATTTACTAGCCGTTTATTAATTGTTTACAATTTACTCCCCTGACAATAACAATTATTTATCACAAAAATGCCTCTTAGGTTTGTTAAATAAGTTTGTTTATGTATTTTCATTACTTATTAAAATATCGAATATGGCGATAAAATTTTATTTTAGCATCGTGCTTAAATTTTTAAGATGGTGCAAAAACATGTTTTAATAAACGTATGTTTGCAAATATTTGAAAAACATGTTTTACCGCTCTCTTGAAAAATTTTGTAAGATGCTAAAACTACCTTTTGGCACCATTTAAATTTTTTTTCGCCAACCGACATTGGATACAAAACTTTTCCCCATTCAGATACACAGACAAGGCTGGTCTCAAACAAGAGTAAAGCTAGCAACAATATTGTTTTAACTCTATAAGAGTTACAATATTGATATTAAATGCTCCGATTGGCTTTAGGCCCAATTACGAAAGTTTCTCCTAAAAAAAACTGTAGAAGTCTTTTACATTTGTTTCAAATGAAGCTCGGTCTACAAAGTATTAGTTAATAATACAAACAACACTAATGGCATGGAGGCAAAAGTTTTAATTTATATGTATATATTTGAAACCACCCCCCCCCCCCCCAAAAAAAAAAAAAAAAAAAAAAAAAAAAAAAAAAAAAAGAAAAAGAAAGTTACACTAATGAATTTAAAATGGCGTTAAGCCACGCTTTTTGACATAAGCAATTGGCTGCAAATGCGATAACGAAACTTTCACTTAACTTAATAACATGTAGCTAATATAGCCCTCAGGGTACTTTGCAGTTATACAGACCTTGTGGTTTTTTTAAAAAACTTCAGACAATTCAGGTTTAAGAAGTTGAGATTTATTGTCAAATGATATAAACAACCATGAACACAAAACTGATGAATTATTATTCAGGTTTATGTATGTATAAATCAGTTTCAACTGACGTCACACCCTAGCAACCAGATTTGTTTTTTGTTTGCTTATAAAAGATGGTGGATTGTGATTGGTTAGCTCGTAATACAGTCTACAAATCCACAATTATGACTGGTTGATAACTTTTGGTGGTACAAAAACAGACGAATAGTGAGACGGGTATACAGACGAGTAGAGAGGTAGTAGATGGGTACGGAGATGGGTAAGAAGATGGGTAGAGAGGCGTATAGCCAGACGGGTAGAGAGACAGATAGACAAATGGGTAGAGAAGTGGATAGAGACACGGCTAGACATACAAGTAGTTAGACGGATAGACAGACGGTTAGAGAAATAGATTGGCGGGTAGCGAGACCGGTAGAGAAATATAGACAGGTAGCGAGACGTGTAGCGAGATAGACAATCGGTTAGAGAAACGGGCAGAAGAACGGATAGGGAAACAGACAGATTGTGGAGAGACAGACAGACAGGCAAAAGAAAAGTCTGCGAATTGGCGCAGTAAAGGCGCAGGGGGCAGAGCCGCCTAGAGAATAATCAAGAAGTATCTGTTAAGCTTAACTTTGAAATATATATAATTTTTCAATTTTGCCGATACGGAGATTTAATGTAAAAGTTATTTTACAAAAGTCATCGAAAGATTTTCTGTATATTTTAATAGTAATTTAGACTATAGTTTTGCAATCTGGTTTGTAGCAAAGCATGCTATCAATGTGGTTTGAAGTGAAAGTGTTTCTATAAACAGTTATACAAATAATAGATATATAATCAAGGAAGAAAAATTTTAAATTCACTCACAAAGAAAGGTGCAACAATGAAATTAAATTTGCGTTAGGTCACGCTTGATAGAATAATCTATTGACTGCAAATCCAATTACGTAACTTTAAAAAGCTTGGCGTTTTAAAAGATCCGGCGGGTTTTTTTTTTTTTTTTTTCCCAAGAAAATGAGATTCTTTGCCACATGTTAAAAAACAAATATGACAACACATCTGATGAACGGTACTTCTTTTCTATTTTTTTAACAGTGTATATGAATTTATATATGATATTTTGTAATTCTATCATTTAATTTGCTCTTTTTCTTTATATTGTAATTGTTAACCCTATGTTCTCAGCAATATCACTCAGACTAATCCCTTCGAGGGAAGTCCTAGTAGGAATTATTTTGGTAGGTTTGTTATAAGTTCATTTAACAGTTCCTTATTAGCGACAAAGTCTTATTTCTTTCACTGTGAATTTTTCTATCGATGTCAAAAAATGGTAGTCTACTTTTGGACGCCAACCAAAACACAGTGGCAATATTTAGAAATGTATAACGGTTGTGACAACAAACGGCACTATCGCTTTAGCTTTCAACGCGCTTACATCACTTCTAAATACTAAAAATTTATTTTTTTATTACAATTTACAATTTCAATTCTTACATCCTCAATTAGAAAAAAAAATTAGCTTTCGATTGAAATTTATTTGAAATCTGCCGCTTAATCTAACGACTTTTTAAATAATTTTCAAGCATGAAATATTTTTCAATTCTATCTCAACTATGACCATCCGTTTGTTTTAATAATGTAAAATAGCCCCTTGGAAAGTTGCAACAATTGAAAATAGGTATCCCTAACCTTCATGAAAAGTGAAAAAATAAAATAAAAACCTGATAAATCATAAGATCAGATTATCCATAAGATAGAGTATTTTGGCGCTAATATAAAATCTGTCAAAAGAAAAAAAAATTTTTAGTTTCTGATTGATATGTTGAATTCGTTGATGTATATGTTGAATCAGAATATGCTAGGAACTGTTATTTATTATTTTTTTAAAGATCCATTGGATATTTAACTGTATAAGAGACCGACTGTGATGGAAAAGGAATAATCATCCTGATTATGTAAAAGGATAGAAGAAACCATACAAATAAATTACAATTGAAAACATTAAAATTCTCCCTCATCTGCATATTAATTTATTATTTTTAACAAAAATTCTTCATTTTTACATAAAAATTGATTAGCTTAAAACAATGGATGCGTTTTAGAAGATATGGATTTGAAACGAACAATGATTAAAGAGGACATTTTAAAACTTTTAATTTAAACATTTTAAAACTTTTTTTAACGTTGAATTTCAACGGTGCCTTTAGGCAGATGCAATGCATATGCGCATAGGAGCTCATTCGATTGCATTATCTCAGGGGGGGTGGGGTGCTTATACTATGTTCTTTTATTTACTGAATATGAGATGAAAGTAGGAAATTTGTATGATACTTTATGATAGGACTATTTGTATGATACTTTATAGGTCCATGACCTTTTTTGTCGTGGGGAATATGGTGGTAATGTCAAACTGATTTGCATTACACATTTGTTTACGGAGTGTTCATTTGGAGTTTGCATCGGAAATAGCATTTCACTGGGTGCGGGGGGGATTTTTAAAATAAAATATTTGAAAGACTGTTTCATACGAAGCCCTACTTAAATAATAAAGAAGCTTATTTTACTGATATTTTTATACTATTTTTTTCCGTCACGTTTTGACGGGTTCCATCTAGTATATAATTAAGACTCGTAATTGTTCCTCTCTGATTCAACACATTACTTTCTAACAAGTGAATATATTTTATATATACGTCTATATTTTGTTAATTCTAGAAAAGAAATTCTCAGCTTACTTCCTCAGGAATAAGCGGCCCAAGCCATTAAAGAGTTTCCCTCGATCACAGGGGATCGGAGTTACCTAAGGCCGAAATTACCGAAGTTACCTATATATACCGAAGTTATTGAAGTAACCTATATATGTATATATAGTAGCTGTAGGGGTTGCCCGATCCTTGCTATGACGTGACGTACATGACTTGCAATGACATCACAAAAATTAAAACATTGGCTAGAAAATATATTTTACAATAAATAACATGTTTTGAAGTGGTTTTGTAGTACTTTTATTTTCTTAATTTTCGAAGAAGGTCACATTTGAATCGCAATGTGACATCATTGAGTGGTGGCATTTTGGTCAAATGTTTTATGGGATCTACTTTATTACGCATTATTTTTTTTAATTCAAAATTCTGTTATCTGAGAAATATTTTCGCATGTATATTTTCATAAAGCTAAAAAGGTGATTGTGAACATTTAAATGTTTCGTGTAAGACATTTCATTCTATTCGCCAGCGGCAATAAATCTAACTTTCTAGTTTACCCTTCAGCAGAAAATAACACAAAAGCCGCTTCAGCTTTGTTACCTCCATTAATTAACACTTCAAAGTAAATTATAGAGATATAGTTTGATTGACTTTGCATGTTTTTAGTCGAATAAGAAAACGAAACAAGCAAACGAACTGCGCCACAAAAATCAATAGATTCCCACCGTTTACAACAAAGATAAATCAAAATTAATCTGAACGTTGACAGCTATGAAGGGCAACAAAAAATTACTCTTCGTTTGATTTTTGAAATCACATAAGATTGACAACTGTCTCACCTTTTCCTCTGGGTTCAAGGACAAATCAAGTGGTTTTTGAAATGTAGACAATACGAATTCAAAAACGCTAACATGGTTATTAGAATAAAGGAAAATTATGCAAAAAAAGTATTGAAATCTGTCATTAAACATAGTCCGCATAAGGGTGAATAAATTTATTTTTAAAAAAGCGTTGAATACGTCAGATTATACGTCATGGGGAAATTTCCCCGAAGAGCACCTCCTATTGGAGCGGGTGCTTTTGTTTAATAATAATTAAGCTAAAAATAAATCTACATATTTTTAGTTACAGGATTTAGTGCTGAAATGCGTTGACTTGAATGCCTAGATGACAAAGGGAAGCGTCAGAATTTATCTGACAGGGAGGCACGATCTTCCAGACGGTGGGAGGGAGGGGGATTGATTGCATTAATTATGTGTAATGTATATACAGGGTATATCTGAACCGATGGTCAGAGTCAGAACTGTAAGAGGTGATAATACATGTTTCAAGACAAACGAATTTTGTACGAGAAACCAGCGTCGCAATCTATTTATTTAATGAAAAATACAGCGTACTGCCAATCTTCCACCCCCCGCCCCCAAGTCAAATAAACATATTTTGAACCAGAAATTTTACTTAAAAAATACAATTTGAAAAAAGACCACATAGCAACACGACGAATTTTATTAAATAAATTTTCTAGTACAAAACATGTTTGACTCGAAAAAAATCGGAAGATTGACAGCTATCAAATGACCACTATATACGTGCAAACAACACTGAGTTAGACGCTTAAAAATTCGTAAGATATAGCTGACAGAGAACATGGTGTCACGGACTGAATTGCAGCGCCAATCCAACGCTTCCCTAGTTGTCATGACATTGCAAAGAAAGTTATTTATTCTGCTTATTGTTAAAATCGTTTATCGAAAATATCGTTTCATTATAGTTGTAACAGTTATGGATGAATTCGATTTAAAGTGAGATACCTTCATAGCTGATTTATATGTATAAACTCGGTTTATGGCATCAGGTGCCGGCATCGGAAAAATCTACAAGAGACCATTCCATTTCTTCCGGTCAAGGGTCCATTCCTCCTCCAGGCCCCTATCCCTCATGGCTTTTTTTTATATCATCCATCCAGGTCTTTCGTGGTCTTCCTCATTTCCTCTTTTGGTTTGTTCTATAATTAGATGCGATTTTGGGTAGTCTCTCGTCACTCATTCTTTTAACATGACCATACCAGATTAATTGCTTCTTTTGAAGATCATCTAATATGGTTCCCTTTATTTTCATTATTTCTTTGATTCTTTCATTTCTTAATCTTTCTATTCATGATATCCTGCATGATCTTCTTAGGGCATCCATTTCCACTGCCGCTAATTTCTTTCTCTCTGTCTCCATAATTCTCCATCCTTCTGCTCCATATAACAATATGCTCTTTACAATAAAATTGTATAGATTATATTTTCTTTTCCTGGAGATCTCCTCACTCCACCAAATAGAATTTAATAGTTTTACAGCCTTCCTTCTTTAACAGATTCTGTATTTAATTTCCTGTGAGTCTGTGCCTTCTCTTTTAATGTATACACCAAGGTATCCATAATACTCGCAGCTTCCTATTTTTATGTTATTATTTAAATTTAGTTCTGTCTCATTTCCTCCTATACATAGGTATTTGGTCTTACTAACGTTCATATAAAGTCCCCATTTCTCATATTCTTCCTTAATTTTTATCGCCATTTTCACTAAATCCTTTTTACTTTTTGAAATTATAACTTGGTCATCTGCGAATTAAACATGTTTTGAACCAGAAAATTTATTTAATAGGATGTATGTGTCACTTCTATGCTTTACATATGTATTTTATTAAATAATATTTCTGGTTTAAAATAAGTTTATTTGACTTGGAAACAAGGGGAAGCGAATATTTATGTACCCTGTATTTTACATTAAATAAGTAAATTTTGATCCTGGTTTCCGGTAAAGAAATTGTTTGTTTTGATACATATTTATCACCCCTTACAGATGAAACTGGTATGCACTACAGCACTATTACAGCAGCACTATTTTCAAACCAACTACTTCAAACAATAGCAAAAAAAAACTCTAATTTAAAGAAAACAATTACAAAAATTTTTTAACTTTGACAATAAAGAGCAAAATGTTAATTTGACAAGAAACAGAAGAAATTTTTTGTTCTTGTCCCTTCACCTGTGAAGGTCAATCAAGAATCAATACAATAGATACCAACAATCACCAAGAATCAATACAATAAATATAACCAACACCGTAATCATACATTGTAATCTTAAAAATATAATTATTTACTTACCATGAATCGTCAGAGGCCAAAAAACGATTTTTATTAGATACATAAATTTTGCAGCTTATTAATAATGTTGAAGTATAACATAAAAATGGCATGTGCTAAGCTCTTTATTAATAAAAAACATAATAACGTATAGTAAATGGAAAAAGTATTTCATAAGATAAAATATCTTTTCTACTTAAATCCTAAATATAACCTTTTTAAAAGCTGTTAATTTTTAATAAACAATTTTAGCATTTTGCATACTGAAATATGTTGATAATTAACCACTGACAATTTTTAATTTAAAATAATTTTTCATAAGAAAAATTCTTAAAATATGCTATATTTTTAATAAATAACAATTTATAACAAGTTTATTACTTTATCAGTTTTATAAATAACTTGTTATGTTTCTATTTTGTATGTACGTCCCAATATCGATATATCAGTATATTTTCTTTGTTTGTATATCGTTTCGTGTAAGTTAAAAAATAACTAACAAATTCAAACAACAAACTGACCGAAACTCCAATTTAGATATGGCATGTAGTAATGCATTACATAATAGTTACAGAGAAAATAATAAATAAATATGTATATGAAACGATAAATGATGCTTTTCTAAAAAACATTTTTTATATATATATTGTATATTGAAGTATGTTGTTAATTATCCATTAAACATTTTTAATCTCAAATAATTTTTCATAAGGAAAAATTTTTAAATATACTATATATTTAATAAATACCAATAATTTTATTATTTTGGTCAGTTTCATATACATTCATATTAGTCAGTTCATATTAGTCAGTTTCATATTACTTGCTATTTTACTATTTTGTTCATATGTCACAATATCGATATACCGGAATATCACGATATAAAGGTGTCGATTTATCATGATATTTAATTCCAGATATCGCCCAGCTTTCTTGGGGGCTATGGAACATTTCTTTTTCCACCCAAAGAGTTGTGGCAAGTTAAAAATAATTAGCTTTCAATGAGGATGTAAAATTGCTTTACAACTAATTCTGTCATTTCTGTTTTAAATCTTTGCGATAGGTTTCCCATAAGAGCTGATAAAGTACTTCTAGGTGTTCGCATTAGTGTAAGATGAAGTGATAGCATTGTTGCGGCTTCCTTATGACCCTCATCTTGAAGCGGATTTATTTATTTGTTTTTGAAAGCTGTTTTGTGGCACTTTTTTATAACTTCTATGTAGATTTGTATTTTTTGTAAAACTATTTCTTTTTCTTTCGAAAAGTGTTTTAAAAATGTATGAAAAATTGTATTTATAAATAAAATAAATATTTTTAAAGACTGAAAACGTATTGGAAAATACTTTTTGGGTTAAACTTCAAAATTTAAAGACATGGATTTTAGTTTTTTACTTTCTGTACTCATATATAGTGTAAGGAAAGCTATGTAATCATGATAAAAACCCGATTATGGATATATTGGTATATTTTTGTCGTTTGAGGTTCCCTGAATACATTTTCGTTATTTTTAAATCTATTCCATGTGTATGCGGGTATATTAGAATTTCCTAACATTTACAGGTCCCCAGAGATCGTTTATAGTCAGGGCTGCAGAGGGGGAGGGGGGTGGAGTCGATACAAATTACTTGGTTTAAAAGCAAAAAGTTCGGCCCGAGCTCGGTCCGGAATAAAAAATAAAAGTTCGGAACGAGCCCGGCCCTCCTGAATTTCTACAAAACATGCCGATGTTTCTGGAGCAACTGCAACATTATTATGAAATTAAAATTATTCAAAATGCACTCTTAGTTATGCAAAGATGCTATTTTCAGATTATATTCCAAATACATTGAATGCAAAATATCAACAACGTCAATGATCATTTAGACAATTACATAAACACTGACAAAAAAAATTGACTTACACAATTACATTCAAATGAAGATTCAGTAAGAGAAGAAAAATCCGGAGAGAAGAAGAATTCTTTATAGACAGGTTCAATTCTTAGCAGGTATGTCGTCTGTTGTATATGTATTATATTCTTTTTGCACGGATCAAGACATTTATCTGTTTAAAACAGATTTCCGTTATAAAAGGTTCTATTTCACACGTTTTACTGTACTTTCAATTTTTTTGTGTCTAGAAATGTATGTGCTATTCTTTAAAAATAATTTTATTTTTAGAATAATGGGCATTAAAAATTTACGCATTTTTTGTCGCCGGCCTCATGTTAATGAACTGAAAATTTCGGTTATAGGCCCGAGTCTCGCGAATGAAATTGGCCCAAGGCCGCCCCGCGGGCCAGGACCGTGCACACATCTAAGTCGGATTGTCATTCATTTCCGTTTGACTAAGGGATTTTTTTTTTCTTAATGCTGAATCAACCGCTTCCGCGACAGATGGTGGCTTTTTTTCGTGATCGATTAAATAAGATTAAGTACACATTTAAAAAACATCTTCTATAAAATGGTTAAGTAAAAAATGTCGCTGCTTCCAGATTGTTATAAAGAGTCTATAAGAAAATTCTTTTACATAAGACTTTTTATACGCATCGGTTTAAATATGACATAATTTTCACCATTAAATGCTTTTCGCACGTAATAATTTAATAATTTTAAAATTTTCTTTCTTTTTTAAAATTTGCATGTAAATATATTTTTCAATTGAAAGATGTTTGTAAATTTTATTATTTGCGATTTTTAAAATATGGTAACAGTAGGTAAAAACGATTATTTCAAACCATGAATTAAATCTTTATTCAAATAAGGAAATTTTGAAAAAAACTTTGGAAAAAAGCTCAAAACGTTTTACAAATTTAAAAAAATGAGTGGACACTATTCACCACAACCTTGTCAAGTATTGCCTTCAAAAAATGGTTAAATTGCTATGCATAGTTTTTGATCCTATAAAAATTATTTAACTGAACTATCTTGACCTATTTCAACATTAAATAGCGCTTAAAATTAAAACTGTCTGCTTCAGCGTGTTTGTCATACATGTCTCAATATAACTATCAGTTTTCATGTTTTAATGTGCAATAGTTTTTCCAGTAAAAGCCGAGAAAGTAAAAAGATCACAATAAATTTAATTACGGCAACAGCAGGTTGAATTTCTTTTTTTTTTTTAGTTTACAATTGTATGTGGCAGTCAAATCTTGTCACGCATTTTTCACTCACTTCCTGTTGATATAGAGCTTTAAAATTTAGAATAGATATGTATTCCTGAGGGCAATACATGAATTATTGGGCATTGATTTTTTTAAATTCGATCCCTAAGAGGGGCGGGATGTCAAGTTCGGCCCAAAACTTTATTTTCCACCATAGAAATAACGTTGCGATTGTTTAATATTAATTGAAAAAATAGCTTCATTGTTGCAACATTCATCCATTTTAATCACACTGTTGCCCGCATCATTACGACTTCAGCATTTATATGAAATATATATGAATGAGTATGTACTTATGAATACATATGAATGCAATGAGTATTTGTTGAAAGGTACTAATGAAAGGATACCACAATAGCGCTTAATTTTGGCCAACTTGAGGAAATATCGCCAAATTTGGCGACAAAAATAAGTTCTCATATATGAAGCCAACTTGGAGATAGCTGGCTAATTTGGCGAAATTCCCATTTAAATCCCTTAATCTTCCATAATCTTCTTCCATTGGCATAGCCTACTATTTTCTATAAGACAAAAAAAAATAAGAAAGCATGTTTTTTTTGTTTTTTTTTAAGGTTATTATGCTTATATATATATATATATTTCTCAGAATAGAGATTAAAAAAAAGTGGAGGGGGGGGGCGATTTTACTAAATAAAAGCGTATGGAAATTTAATGTATTATTTTGTTGAAGAAGAAAGAAATAATATTTACATTTAAAAAAGCAAAGGAAATATTTTTGCAAAACATGCTAAAATATACTAAAATAGTCTATTTTTGCTGATAAAAGGGTTGTAATTCTTACTTCAAACTAACTGTTGCCAGGATTGGTCATGTTGGACGCTAACTTTGGCTATGAATACGATTATCAAATATTAACTCTTATAATTGAAGAATTTTAGTAGAATAAATTGCATATATTGTGTTACATATTTTTGCAGTTACTTTTCGATTACCTGGTTGGTATCTCTATGCAATGTATTTTATAAAGTATTCCGAAATTCGAGTGGAGTCAGTCCAGATTTATGTTTTCTATTTAAATACTTAATTCATAAGAAAATTATAGTAAAACGTTATTAAGTAATTTTTTTCCTTTTATATATTAAAAAATGCTTAAAAGAACATAAATTTATTTATTCCCTTGAAGCCTAGAGGTAGAAATGGTTATTATTATATTATAAAAGAACCTATGTTTTTTATTCTGCAGTTTAGAATAACTTTGATTACTTACAATTGAGTCAGATTTATTTATTTATCTATTTATGAAAGTTATTTAGTGGCGCTTTTTATAATTTTCACGTAGACATATGTTTTGCAAATTTATCTAATCTTTCTTCCAGACATTGTACAACAATTACTTCAAATTCTTCAGATTTTAATTATTTTGAAAAATGTAAAAATATTATCTGAGTATCGTTCCCAAGTGGTTCAGTTGGTAGAACGTCAATGCGCTATACTGGTGACCCGGGTTCGAGTCCCGGCTTCGGTACTTTTTCACTATATGTTGGCTATACGCCTATTAAGCAATTAAAATTTGATTATATTCAAGTCTGTACAAAATTTTAGAAATGTGTTTATGACTCTTGTTTTCATATTATTATTATTATTATTATTATTTGGGGGGGAGGGGTAGATTTCGAGGAAGGTGTTAAAATTATTTAATGAAATGGAAATTTCTTTTATTAACCTCAAGTGTCTAGAAAAAAAGTGGTTATGTTTTTCTAAATAAAGAAGCAATGATTTCTTTTTATTATTGTAGCTTTTTAGAAATGTGTGTTACCGCTCACAAAAAAAAAAAACTATTCTTGCACTATTTTTAAGGAAAAATATATCGAGTTAAAGAAAAGTTTCCTAATTTTAAATAATCTTGAATGTGTTATATACTTATCATTATGTGTTATATATTTAGCAGTGATGAATTAAAACTATTAAATAGAAATTAGATCATATTAGTAAAAAGCTGATTGAATAATGTTATCAAAATAGCATATTCAACTTCTGTGGTACGCCATAAAAGACATGTCTGCACATAATGAGTCTACAGGAAATAATATCACGTCATTGGTTAAAGTGTTACAAAATCTTCCATCTTTAAAAAATTGTTTTGGGAGATAAAAGGTGAAAAATGGTTGACATCAGCGATTCTTTATCATAAAGGACATAGATATACTTTTTAAAAATATTTCGGAACATGGGTACAGAATGAGTTCTGAAAATGGACTCAATATAAGGGAAATATATTTTCTAAAAGATAAAGTTTTTCAAAGGTTTTTAGATGTCCTCTGTGACTAAAATAAAGCTGAATTGTAAAGAACCGCTATTGTTAAAATTCCCATTAAAAATTATTTATAGGCATTTCAACTTGTTATTAAAAAATCTCTCTCTCTCTCTCTCTCTCTCTCTCTATATATATATATATATATATATATATATATATATATATATATATATTAATTCATTTAATTCCATATATTCAAATTTTTATTTAATTTCTTATTCTTTCAATGTTTTTGATTCCATATTCAGTGTGTTGGGGAATCTTTTATTGTCAACTAATTATTTCATACTTAATTAAATAAATGTTTAAGTTGGTGTTATGATAATGTTTCATTTATGGTTATATATATATATATATATATATATATATATATATATATATACATGTCACGATTTTACTTGCATCACCATACTTTTCGTAGAATCATACTAAAGGCAAGGGTTTCGCCGAGGAATTTTACAGTCGAGCACCGAGACTCACTTTGTAGAGTACTTTCAGAATGCAAAGAAGAGACAGTCCATTTCCATTTTCACTTTTATTCGTAAATCAAAGACAAACTGGCTAGGCTTTACTCTTTATAATACTGAATCCATACGTGCTGATTTTAATGCCGTGAAGAATCTTGATGATTTAATTGAACTAATAAGAAGACATCTTTGCTCTTAAAAAGGCAGTTGTTCTTTCGAAATCTATCGGCGGCCAAGGAGAGTGTTCTACGATCGTGGAGTCCACGTCGGGGTTGCGTTCACCACCGGATCCTGGAACCATCTGCCTGTTTCGCGGGAAAAACGCCGTATATCATTTCTTGAACGCTCCAGAATACATGTTAACTAAAAAGTCTCGCGACCAACCAGCGCGTTCGGATTACTTTTCTTTGCGGCCCAATTTCGAAGTTAACTGACCGTAATCCGAAAAAGCGCGGGATATAATATTCTTAGAACATTCTCGAAAATCTAATTCCTTCGAATAAATAAGAAGAGAAGAAAAGAAAAGAAATACATAGGTTTTATTAAGTATGGCAAGATGCCAAGATAATTTTTACATTGAGACTAAAATCTTTCATAATTTGAGAAGTAATATTATTTTGACAGGAAACATATGGAAATAAAAATAAAATAAATAAAAATACATAGGTTGTTATTTCAAAAGAGTAAAATATTTTTAGCTGGGAGATTGGTGTTTTTTAGAAGAATTAAATTCTAGGATGCATTTTATTTAAAGAAATAAAAGTGAGTAATTTTAATAGAACATCGATCAGCGCCATTTTTTAAGAGAATGAATTTGGAATAAACTATTTTTAGCTAGATGGAATTCTTGACAATCGAAATACTGGAACGAGAAAATAATTTAGAATAATGGGATTTACACAGAATTATAGTTTTAATGAGGTCAACGGCGAAAATTTTTTTAAATTTTGTTTCATTATCCCCCCCCCCCCCAAAAAAAAAAAAAAAAAAAAAAAAAAAAAAAAAAAAAAAAAAAAAAAAAAAAAAAACAAGCTTATCTGAACAGCAGTTCCCTCAACAGCAGTTCAGATAAGTGACAAAAAAAAAGTTGAGAATTTTCCTAAATATAAAAAATTCTAAAAAATTTTAATTTTTAAATCACCAAGAATCACAAACAAAGCAATTGCCTTAAATTTTGGAAGAATAGAAATTAAAATATTTTCTAGAGTAAAGCATAACCTAAAATACATAAGTTTTACAACAACACTTACTTTTTGCAAGTGTAAATAAATGAGAATACATCAAGATAAACTAAGAAATAACTAACATAATAAATAATATTAATAACATAATATATAAAGAATTCGATATAATAAATAATAAATAATAAAGCTGGAAATTAATTACATTAAAAAAATTAATTACATTGATACTGAATAACAATGATACTGAATAGCTGAATACTGAAGCTTCAATAGTCTTAAACAGTTCTGACTAAATTTCAGTCTTTCTCCATTGTGGTTTTGGGATTGACCCCACTCTAATTTGTGGTGCCACTCTTTTTTGTGGTCACACTAAAGATCAGAGCTAACTTATTTATTCCATGCGATAGCTATCTTTTGTCACAATCAGTAAAAATTTTTCTTTTTTGAAATAATAAAAATAATAAATGTCCATATTGCATTTCATGGTATACACACTACTTTGATATATCACAGCCTTGGTACCAAAATTCGAATATTCTATAAGTACAATTCACTGTAAGCAGTTTCATCAATTTGTCAACATTTTTTAAAATATAATTCTTTTTTATCTTACTAATAACATTTTTTCTAATGCATTCTCTTAATAACTAATAACATTAATAAATTTCTTCAAATAATAAATAATATCAACAAACTTCAATAACTACTCTAGCAATATATCACAGTAAATATTACATTCCATAATAAATTATTGGTTGAGGAGAAAAAAATACATAGCAAAATCTGTTTGTTTCCTTACTTGAAAAGATAAAGAAATAATTTTTTTGCTAGCCGAATTGTGCATAAAAAAATATTAACACTATATTATTTTTCCAATACTAAATAATTTAGATGCCCAAATATTTAGATAGGATTCACTCAACCAACAATTGTGAACAATAATATCCCTTTCTGATACTCTTCTTTTAACTACTAAAAATCTATGACATAATCGGGTATAGCTAATTACTAAAATTAAGTGTAGAATCATATACTTCTTTTTACACTTTTTAAGTAATAAGCAAAATAATAATAATAATAATAATAATTGTTAGATAGATAGGTGACAGAGAATTGGAATATAAACTATTATATTTACACTATTGCAATACTTATTTTTTAACTACTCTCTTCAAAATATTTCAATACAGTATCACAATATCAACTTTAGACTAATACAGAATATCAGCATTCAAGAATAATTCAAGACCTTTATTGTATTTAACAAAATAAATATAGTTACTGTGAATACATTAAATAATATAAATAATATTTACTAAAAACTGTAATTATATGGAATATTTAATTTTAAATTTAATAGACTCAACAAAAATAAGTACCAAAACTAGTTGATCAGGCTAGAAGACACCTAGTAATGTTGAGAAGTTATTGTTTAATTGAATTTACACAAGTAGTATCCCTGTGTCGACCCAAGAATATACCTGGTAAAAAGAATTTATTTTTTAATTTTACAAAAGGGTTTTTTTTTGTAAATAAAAACTTTTGGAAGAAATTAATATATTGTTTTTACTAATGTTTGGTGTTGTGAACCTGTATGTGAAGTTGTTTGTTTTGTTTTTTGTGTATTTTCATGAAATAATTTGAAATCATCTGGAAAATAATATTGTCTCAATTTAGAAACGTGTACAATTACTGAATTGGCTTTAGTTTCATAATTAAATCTGTCTATTTCATAAGTCACTTCTGAAAGTTTGTTTATGATTTTGTATGGACCTGAAAAAGTGGGTTCCAACTTCCTAGTATTGGGATATTTGAATTCTTCATAAATTACAAAATCATTTACTTTTAAAGGACACTCAACACATTTTCTATCATATAACCTTTTATTTTTTAAGTGAAATTCTTTAGTACGCGTTTTTTTGCAATTTTTAGTGCTGCTTGAACAGGTGGATAATAATTTTGATTTAAAGGAGAGTTATAAGTTAATTTGCCATAAAATAGATATGCTGGTGAGAAATTAGTTATGGAATGAAGAGTATTATTGTATTCTTGAATGACTTGATCTAATAACCGAGTCCATGGAATTTTAGATGAGACTGAATTTACTTTACATTTTAATCTAGTGACTATTGTCTGGTTAACCCTTTCAACCTTCCCATTCGTCTGTGGGTGATGTGAAGAGGTAAATCTTTGTTTAATTTTATGTGTCTTGAGAAATTTTTTGAATTGAGGTGACCGGAATGCTTTGTGTCGATCACTGAGTATTGTTTGGGGAACTTGACTATTGAAAATTTGTTTTAAGCAATTAATATATGTGGCTGATGTAACATTTTTAGATGGAAAAGCCCAGACATATCTTGTGGCATGATCTATTATTATGTGTAAAAATTTCTTTGTTGAGTTATATTAATTAAATCCACCCACAGCATCAATAGAGAGGCACTCAAAAGGTTGATCTGTGGCTGGTAGTGCTTCTTGTAATAAGCCAAATCTTTTTGTTTTGGGTTTTTTATTTTTTTGACAAGTGTCACAGTGTTTTACATATTGGGTTATATCTATTGTCATATTAGGCCAATAATAGTTTGGAGAAATTAAATTTTGCATCTTTTGTATACCCAAATGTCCATAATTCTCATGTGCAATATGTAATAATTTTTTTCTTAAAGCCATTGGTACTACCACTTTTCGAAATCCATGTTCTTTAAGTATGATTATTCCATTCTCTGATCGATATTTCCTATCATTTACATTTTCCTTATTTTGCATCTTTATTATTTCATCTTTATCTAACAATAAATTAATATGTTGGTTGAAAAAAGTTACAGGGTTTCTGGACAACATGTCAGCTTCGATATTTGTTGACCCTTTTTCATACTTAATTTCATACTCAAACATGCTTAATTTTAAAGACCACCTGAATAATCTTCCTCTCGGATTCTTAACATTTTTTAACCAAACTAGAGATGCATGGTCAGTATGGATGGTAAATCTGACTCCATGGAAGTAATGATAAACCTTATCTAGTGTGTCAATAATTGCTAAACACTCTAATTCTGTAATGAAGTAATTCTGTTCATAACTCTTCAAATTCCTTGAATGGTAAGCAATTGGATGCAGAAACCCCTCTTTATCTGGTTGTTTAAGCACTGCACCTACTGCCATCTGTGAGGCATCAACAAACATATGAAGTGGTAATTTTGCATCATAAATTTTAAGAATAGGTTTTTGGATTAAAGCATCTTTCAATTTATTAAAAGAATCTTGACATTCTGGAGTCCAATTCCATATTGTATCTTTTCTAAGTAATTTATTAAGAGGTTGTCGAATTTGAGCATATTTATCTATAAATTTATGATAAACATTTATTGATCCTAGGAAACTTTGCAATTGTTTAATATTTGTTGGGGGTTTTAATTTCTTTATAGTTTCAATATTTGCATTTCGCAGGAGTTATAATTCCATCATAAATTTCATATCCTAGAAAGTTAACCTTAGTCTGAGCCAATTTGCATTTGGATAATTTGAGTTTAATGTTCTCTAATTGACAAATTTTGAATATTTGATTTAAATAATCAAGATGTTCTTTTAGAGAGGAGGAGAAAATTATAATATCATCGAAATAGTGGCAGGCAAAATCTATTTTGTATTTATTTAGGATTCTTCTAATAGTTCTATTGAAAATGGGGGGGGGGTACCGTTTTTATCCCGAGTGGGAGGACTAACCATTCGAATAATCCAGAGCTAGTAGCAAAAGCTAATTTCTCAGTATCTGCGGGATGTATGGGTATGTGCCAGTAGCCGGAGGCTAAGTCCAAAGTTGAAAAATACTGAGCACCACTCAATTTATCCAAGATCCCATCGATACGAGGTAATGGCTCGGCATAATTTTTCACTATTGCATTTAATTTTCGATAATCAATACATATTCTAGTCTTTTTGCCTTCCTCTCTTTTCATAGCCAAAGTGACAGGAGCCGAATAAGGACTGTTGCTCTCTTTAATTAATCCAGCTTCTAACAATCCTTGAATTTGATTTTGAATTTCTTTTTCCTCAGCTGGTGAAGTTCTGTAAGGCCTCAAAGATATTGGTAGGTCAGATTTAAGATAAACGCGTTGCGGTTCAATATTAATTCTACCCACATCATATTTATGTTTAGCAAAAATATCCATGTAATTTTGGATTAATTCCCTTAAATCCCCATTTTGAATCAAATTTATCTCCCCCATTAGTTCACAATTAGAATTATCAACTTCGCGAGAAATTTGAGGAGTCATGAGTCTTCTATAATCTGGTTGCACTTTATAGTCATTATTTCCCTCATTTGATTGCATAATTATACTATTACCACAGTTCTCAAAATTCAATTGTCCATCATGATACAAATCCAAATCATTATGCTCTTCAATACTTTCAAAATTGTTATTTACTTGACAAAAATTAGACTTGTTATAATGATCATACTTATTTTCAAATTTACTACTGTTATATTCAAAATTTATACTTTCATTATTCACTTGTACTTTATTAACATCAACAATATGAAAATGGAGAGCTTTCTCATTTTGTATGGCTACACCTCTATTTACAATTCTTTTCCCCTGTTTGACAATACGATGTTTACAATTAATTGTTAAATCAAATTTTGAACACTCTCTTAACCCCAATATTGCATAATTTAGATCGATATTACATACTAGAAAATCCACCCATTTACTAATTTTCTCAACCCTGATGAGCACTCTGCACTTCTGATTAATTTCCATAAACCCTTTTGCCTGACCAATAATAGTAGTAGGAATTTTTTCAATTTTAGCATTAAGTTTTCTTACAAATTTCAATGGTAAAATGGCAATTGTGGAACCACTATCCACAATACAAGGTAAATTATAACTAGGGGTGTACCCATACACTATTAATTGTCATTCATTACCAGGATTACAAGCAAAAGAAGAAGCATTATGAGTATCAGAGGGAGTAGTATTACTTATAAAAACACACTCTCTTTCCCAATGGTAAGCATTTCTGACCCCCTTGTTGGTGCAAATTCTGCATGGTCTGCTTGGGTATTGGTTTTGAAAATGATTGTTTTGTACAGGATTCCTATAATTAGGAGATCTCTGATTAAATTGTCGTGCTGGTAGCCAATTCCGAGGAGCATATTCTTGCCTAGGTGGTCGGAAAGGCTGATAATTTTGCCGAAAAGATTGCATTGGGAAACGGGGAGCAGAAAAATTTGGCTGACGATATGGTTGATTGATTGGTTGTCGGGTATTGAGCGATGGAGAAACTTCAACAAATTGTTTCACAATCTTGTACCAGTCAGTGGTATTTTCAGGATGATTTACATTGATGGAATTTTGATATTCTGGTCGTAATCCATCAGTTATTCCTTGTAACAGAATAGTTTCACATAATTTTAACTGCCTACCTATCTCTACCTTTTTTCTAAAATAATCTTCTAAATCACTTAATTTATCAAGTTTAAGTGTAGTGAAATCAGAAAATTTTGGGCATTTTAAGTCAATAAACCTCTCTATTAAAATATTTACAATTTGTTCATAATCATCACAATTTAAACAATCATTAACATACACTTTAAGAGCTTCCCCTTTAAGATATTGAGATATATGATTAAATTTCCATCCCTCATTCTTATTTTCTCTTTTACAAATTTGGTTGAAATATTCTAGCCACTGCTGAATCCCCATTCCCGAATCACGGTCATTTTAATTTCATCCATATTCCTATTACTTTTATCAATATAAATATAAGAAGGTACTCTATTATCTTTACAAAGCCCCGATCTTAGTAACATTCAAATAACAATAGAATTTAAGTAATCATTAACAATAAAATAAAAACACATAAAAAATATTCAAATAGCATAAAATCACAAAATAAAAATTTCAATCATAAAAACATAACTTACAACTACCGTGTCTTCTTTTTACTTGGCCGCATATCAAAGACTAAATTTTTCAATCAGCACCAAAAACAGTCAATCATCAAAGTTCCATTTAATTCCATCCGAAGGATTTACAAATCTCACTCAGTGACATAAACATATTCCGATCTGAATTTCCACACTGTCATAATAGCTGAAGTCCATACACCAGCACCAAAAGCACAGAACAAAAGTACCGTTATCTAGCAGATCCGCTAGACTTTAAAAATATCTGGTCATCCTGGTCGATTTTAAAAATATCTCTCCATCCTCGTCGACTTTATTTAGATAATGTCACGATTTCACTTGCATCACCATACTTTTCGTAGAATCATACTCAAGGCAAGGGTTTCTCCGAGGAATTTTACAGTCGAGCACCGAGACTCACTTTGTAGTGTACTTTTAGAATGCAAAGAAGAGACGGTCCATTTCCATTTTCACTTTTATTCGTAAATCAAAGACAAACTGGCTAGGCTTTACTCTTTATAATACTCAATCCATACGTGCAATGCCGTGAAGAATCTTGATGATTTAATTGAACTTGTAAAGAACCGCTATTGTTGTTCATAAAATCTCTCTCTCTCTCTCTCTATATATATATATATATATAGAAGTTAATCAAAGTGATTTATGTGCCAACTAGGCTAAATTATGGTATCATAAAAATCAATACTTTCAACCAGCTATAATTGAAAAGAATATTGATAGATATTATAATTATATATATTATATATATATATATATATATATATATATATATATATATATATATATATATATATATATATATATATGTGTGTGTGTGTGTGTGTGTGGTTATATATATAGAGAGAGATACTTTTGTAATAATATATATATATGATTGCGCAATGATGACGGTTATGTAATTTTGTTACAGTTAGCTACAGCATGTTTTTCCTAGAAGAGGGTGTTTTATAATTATTTTACAGGCCGCACAAAAGAATACAAACATATGTTAAATGCAGTGTGGGATTTCTGGGATAATGAAAGAAATGAAATTTTAGTATGTTGTTAGAGTCACTTACAGCCTGTTTTTTTTTTTTTCTCGAAAAGAGTGTATATAGCATTTATAGTTATTTTACAGGGTCGCTCAAAAGAATACTAATATATGAAATGCGGTTTGTTGAACGCTGATGATAATGTATTTTTAGTATATTTTTACAGTCAGACAGACAGGAGATAGTGCACAGGCAGACAGGAAACAGACAGACAGCAGGGAGAGCTGGCAGACGGAGAGCAGACAGACAGACAGTCGAAAGAGTATATATAGAATAGATAGCATACAGGCACACAGACAGACAGGCAGTTTTTAGACAGCCGACAGAGTATAGACAGACAGCATACAGCAGACAGGCAGACAACAGATAGACAAACAAACAGCCTAAAGACACCCGACAGAGTGTAGACAGATAGACAGCAAATAGACAGACAAACAGCATACAGACAGCCGACAGAGTGTATACAGACAGCAGATAGCAGGCAGTCATCAGGCAAACAGGAAAACAGACATCAGGGAGAGTTGGCAGATAGAAAGATGATAGATAGATATCCAACAGAGTGTAAGGAGACAGAAGATAGCATACAAATATACAATAGATTGCATATATTTAGCCGGCAGACAGCAGACAGAGTGCAGACAGACTAAAGATAACAAAAAGAAAACTGTAGACAGACAGAAGACAGACAGTAGACAGACAGAAGACAGACAGAAGACAGACAACAGAAAAACAAAAGACAGACAGTATACTTACAGCCAACAAAGTGTAGACAGACAGCATATAGCAGACCGACATATCGCAGACACTTATACAGCAGACTGAAATACAGCAGATAGACATAAAACAAACGGCATAGAGACAGCTGACAGAGTGTATACAGACAACAGATGGCAGACAGAAAGACAGGTAGCAAAAAGTAGACAGCCGACATATAGATATGAAGCAGTCAGACATACAGCAGATAGCAGACAGCCAGACATCATACAAACAGCCGACATAGAGATAGATGATAGCAGACAGACAGGCAGCAGATAGTAGACGGTTAGTAGACAGAGAGGAAATATACATACAGCAGGTATAGCTGGCAGACAGAGAGCACACAGACAAGTTGCAAACAGACAGGTTGCAGGCAGACAGCCGACACAGTGTTGACAGACAGCAGATAACAGACAGACATACAGCAGACAGTCAAACAGCAAAGAGAGCAGATATACAGACAGCAAATAAATAGCAGACAGACAGAGAACAGGCATATATACATCAGACAAATATACATCAGACAAAGAGCAAAGAGACAGACAGCAGATAACAGACAGAGGACAGGCATCAGACAGTAGAAGGCAGGCAGCAAACAAACAGATAGACAGACAAACAGAAGACAGAAGATAGACAGACATCATACAGACAAACGAGAGAGTGTAGACAATCAGACTGACAGCAAACCGCAGACATTTAACAGGCAGACAGTACACAAACAGACAGCCCACAGAGGATAGACAATATACCAGACGGACAAAAACATAGACAGATACAGAGATAGCTAGACAGAGACGTACAGACCATGTACCGTATATATACATATACTGTATATTCCAACATATAACGTGCACCTTCGATTTGAGACTGTGTTTTTTATATTCTTAGATATATTCGCCGTATTACCCGAAACCCTTAAAAAAAAAAAAAAACTTCATGAGATATGTAGGATAAAAATACAATAAAAAGCATTAAAAGATATAATAACAAGTACAAACATAAATAAAATAAGCAAATGCGAAATGAAGACATACACGACATCCAAAACTATCTGCTTGAATCTTCACAAAGCGTTTGGAATCACACTCTTGTTCATTCCAATAATCACATCTTCATCTCTTTTTCATTAATATAGAAATCTCACTTTTAATTTTCAGTTTAATTTTTAAACTTTCATGTTTATACCCGGCGCATAAAGTGCACATGTAAAGTTTGATCAATTTTCTTATTTCAAAGTTGCACGTTACACTCCGGAATATACGGTTATATAAATATACAAAAGGCACAAATTGGTCAATCAACAGTTCTTTGCGCCAATGACGTGATAGTAATTTATTTAATAATTTATTTATTAAAAATATATAAATTTTAAATTAAAAAAAATTGCATGTTTACTAGATTATTAAATGAAGTTTTAGATATGCAACAACTAACTAGTAGTGCACACTTTTTGTTTCTAAAACCATTTTTCGCTAAAGCTTTAAATTAAAAAAATAATAATAAGAGATTTTTTTAAGCAAATTTATTGTAAATTCAACTGTTTAATTTCAATGTTGCTTGATGTATATATACAAGTTGCATAGTTTATAACTTTTAAAAAGAGATAGCTGAATCCATAAATGCCATTTAACCATTCAAAAGGAATACACATTGCATGATCACACTACTTTTTTAAGCAACCTTTAGCGATAAATTTTGGAACACTGCAATTTCATTTTTAAAATATTAATTAAATTCTGATTACAAAATTGTAAATTATCATTTATTTTGAGAAAATAGCATGTACAAATACAAAATTTTGCATTATTATCTACATGTTAAACAAATAGCAATAGAAGATAATGCAAAGTCCGAATTTTAGAATTAGTAGTATGTATGTCAGTTTTGTTATATATAAAAGGAAAACATAGATATAATGCACGAAAAAGAAAAATATTTTACCATAAATATAGTTGCTCTTATTTTTGTTTTTAGTGTTATGTAAAAGGCTAAATATATCGGTCCAAATTGTCAAGTACAGATGCCTCCTACAGTAAAAATATGCCTTGATTTGTGCCTCAAATTTGCGAACATATAATTATAAAGGAATGAAATTTGGATGAACTGTTGGTCATATGTATATAATGTAGGTGAACTAAAGGTGGCCAGTGTCCCTAAGGTACACCACCCTCAAAAGTAGAATTAATTTAATTTTTAATCACAAAATGGTGCTACTGTATTGTCAATCCTGTATCTGCAGTGCACGTGGCTGAATTTAAAGATATCACCTTGATCCTCTGACATTTTATGCAGTGATTTCACTTTTGAGGAGTAGTCGTTCTAATTTCCAGGTAAGAAAATATTTTAATTTACACGTGTTTAAATTTTTAGAACTTTGAGTATGATACGTTTTCTGAAAGCTTATTTCCTTCTCTTTAACCACATTTACTTTTATTCTAAGAAATGCATCAGATTAATATTCTTACGTCGTGCAAATGGCAACCATATGTATGTTCCCAAGGTGGCCACCTTAGAAAAAAAATGTGGAAATCAGTGTAGTAAGGGTATATTCCAAAATTTTTAGATAAATATCTGAATAAACTTATTATCATTTATTGTTAACGCCAAAGATCACTCAAAAGAAGTCAATAGCTCACAAAACTAAATCCCTGAACTACCGTTCACAAAAAAGGGCTTCAAGGTCTTTTGGTATCATAAGATGTGAAGACTAAGAAGAGAAACTCGAAAGATATCAAAAGAAAAAAAAGGATGATCAGAGCACAATACTAAGCAAAATAGTTTGCCGAGTATTTTTTTTACATTCTAAAAGTGATTTCAATACATGAGCCACCTTTGGAACACTATGTGCCAAAGGTAGCCTACACGCTACAATTTTGAAATAGTATTATAAAAGTAATTAAATTTTATTTTACAAAAAAAAGTATACTTGATATGTGTTAGAGATAAGTGAAAAATTTTACAAACAAAAATTTAGCCACACACACCCAAACAGAAAATTATAAAAAATCCTCAAAGCTTAACTATGGCCACCTTTGGGTCACATACCTTATATATATTCACTTTAACATCATGGTTTCTGAGCTTTCTAAAGATAAAAAATGCTTTTCGGAATCGGTGATTAATTCGGGAGAGGTTATTGCATAGTTTCGTACATTACACTTTCATAGATTAAGAAGCATTTGTCTTTTTTTTACAGTGCAGTAATACTTCAATCAGCGACCCCTTTACAGAAATAAAGGTTTTTTAATAATGATGCATTTATTATAGGAATCTAACTATACGAGTGTTGATTTTTGGCTACACGTTAGGGTGGGTGGGGGGGGGGGAATAAAATTTATATTTCAAAATACAATAGTGATTAAAATTTCCTTTTCCCTTACTATTTAACAGAAAAAGAATTTCAGGTCAGTCGATTAATATCTTGACCATGAACCCTCTACCTGGCCGTGAAATTACAAAAATTGCCAGGAAATTGCGACGTATCATGGAAAATAAAGTTCATAATTTCGAAATACAATAGACATCAAAATTTGCTTTTAAACTTCAGGTCAATCGATTAATGTCTTTGAGCTCTCCACCAGACCCTGAAATTTCATTGTATTTCGAAATTGTGATATTTATTTTTACATGATACGTCGCAATTTTCGTAATTTCATGACCTGGTAGAGGGCTCAAGACATTAATCGATTGACCTGATTTTTTTTTCTGTTAAATAGTAAGTGAAAAAGCAAATTTTAATCACTATTGTATTTCGAAATTTCAAACTTTATTTTTTTCACTCCAGCCTACTTCACGCCCACATAGACCACACACGTGCACATTTCTCACCTGAAAAAGAGACTATTAATTTTTACTATCTGATCGTAATGTTTTTATTATTATTATTTATTTGAAAAGAAAGTACAAGTAAATAAATTATTTTATATTTATGTGACAGATTGTATTTAATATTTTAGAAAATACACATTCAGCTGTGATATTCGTCATTCCTTTAATTGTATTTTGTGTTTATTCAATCAAAATATACGTTGTAACATTAAATATCAGATCAAATTTATAAATGGAAATTTTATATTAAAAAAAAAAATAATAATAATCACAGTTCTTGTTATAGAGAAATTCCAACATAACTTGTCATGAAATAAGTGTCTTAAATCCTCAAAACTAAATTCCATACTATAATAATACTCTTGAATTGTCTTCTGGTGTAGCATGAGTAATTTTCTCAATTTCGAATTGTTCGGACTCGCTAAATTGAGAGGTCAGCATGTTCATTTTCTGTGAATACGAAGTAATGGGCTTCTGTGAATCGACGCAATTCGCGCGAGATGATTGCGTGGTGATTTTTGGATTTTCCTTACATCTAAAACGCGATAATGGTCATTTCACTCTAGAAAATTCTTCATAAAGTTATCATGTACATGTTAGTAAAAAGGTTGTTGGATAATAATAAACTTCTTTTTTTTTATATTACTTGCTAAAAATTCGAAATGATGGTGTAACTCTTTGTTACCAGTCAGTAATTTAAATCTTTAAAGCAAGTTTCTTCAAATCTTTCTTATTTCGCAGCACACTTTAACCCGTGGTTAAATTTCCGCGGCACACTAAACTTATGATAATTAAACCTATGAATATGTCTTTTTTAATTAATTTAAAAACACAAAAAGAATATTTCATCATGACAAAAATAAAATATTTTGTTATTATTTGCAATAAAAATATTTTTTTTAATATCTTCATTATGAGATGGGGTTTTCAGATAGGCATACTAGTAAATATTTTCCCAATAATGTAGCCGAAATTTATTTCCCTTTTTAACATTAGTCGCTGCAAAAAATGCTAATTTCTCGTAAATATAACATTAAGAGGGGAAGATAGACACACGACATTAGACACTCGACCACACATTAAACTTATGATGATGAAAAACTTATGAAAGTAATATATGATTTTTAAAATTTATTTAGTGATGCAAACAGAATGTGTCATCGCAAATAAAGTAAAATATTTTGTCTTTATTTGTAATAAAAATAAGTTTTTATCTTCTTTAGAAGATAGTTTTCAGATAGACATAGGATAATCTAGTAAATCTTCGTGCAAGGATCTAACCAATATCTATTTTCATTTTTTAAATTATTCGCTGGTGAAAAGCTTATTTCTCGTAAATATATAGCATTAAGAGCGAATAATAGACATACGACATTAGTTTAAATCTTTAAAGCCTTGTTCCCCAATCTTTCTTAACTTGCAGCACACTCGAGCCTATGATAAACTTCCGCCGCACACTATACTTATGATGAATGTAAACCTATGAAAGGAATATGTGGTTTTTTATTAATTTAATAACACAAACAGAATTTTCCTCACAAATATAGAAATTTTTTTTATCATTACTTGTAATAAACATAATTTTTTAGTATCTTCTTTAGAAGATAGGGTTTTCAGACTTTCAAGAATCTAGCCGAAATTCATTTTCGTTTTTAATATTGTTCGCTGCAGAAAAGCTTATTTCTTGTAAGCATAACATATTTAGAGAGGATGATAGACACACGGCATTAGTTTAAACCTTTAAAGTAGTGTTCTTCAACCTTTCTTATCTCACGGCAAACTAAACTTATGATGATTGAAAACTTATGAAAGGAATACATGTTTTTTTTTATTATTATTGATTTATTTAATAACACAAACAAAATGTGCAATCACAAATAAAGTAAAATATTTTGTCATTATTTGCAATAAAAATATTTTTTTAAATACTGTGCCCATACCGTATACTCTCTGGGTTTTTTTTTTTACGACTACACCACTGTTCAGGGGTGTAGTAAAGGAAATACGGACGTATACGCCACATACCTTCTGGATTTTTTTAAGGAACTTCGTACACCTTCTGTTTCTCAAATAAAACTATATCGTAATATTCTGCGATTATACACTCTACACAGATCGTACACTCCCTGTTTTTTTCTACGCTTAAACCACTGAAGCCAATCAATGTGTTACATGAGTTTTAAAAGAAGTTTTTTAAATGTTACTTTAAAACACTGGTTCTCAACCGATGTGCCGCGGCGTAGTGGTGCGCAGTGAGAGATCCTCAATTGTGTAGCGAAAATTTTCAGTACAGCTATGTAAAGATACTGTAAATTAATAAAAGCATTTAAAAATGTAACATTCTATGTTGTCCTGTTTAATATGTAATGAGGCTTAGTGTTATAAAGTTGCATTTGTTTCAATTTTTGAATATTCTTAATAAGAAGCGTCAGAAAACTGCAATTAAATCAGTGTTGAATTCAGCGGGTGGCCCGAAGGGGACATCCCCCCCCCTTCGGAGCCACCGAAATCCCTCCCGGAGAAAAGTGTCGAAATTCAACACTGAATTAAATGAATTTTTAAAATGTATTGGAATCTATTGCTTTTCCTCAATTGCAAATTTACCGTTATTACATAAAAAATCATTCGTTCTATCTGTTACATCTACGAGAAATTAGCTTTTCTGAAGTGAATAATGTTAAAGCAAAAAAAAAAAAAAAAAAAAAAAAACGCTAGATTTTCGAAAAAAGATTTAGTACTATGCTTATCTCAAAACCCTATTTTGTAAAGAAGATAATATAAATTAAAGTGTAATTACTGCTTAAAGTGGTAAAAACATAACACAAAAGGCTTAAAAATACTTTTTAATATAAAGATGACATATGTTTCATGCGATCTAATGGCGACTTCTTCAAGATCAAAATGATAAATAAACTATTTTCGCAAAGTTAAAAAAAGAAAACACTTTGCGAAAATAGTTTATTGAAACATAAACATATGTCACCTATATATTAAAAGGTATTTTTAAGCCTTTTGTGTTATGTTTTTATCACTTTTAAGCAGTAATTACACTTTAATTTAAAGTTAACAAGTGATTTCATTATATTATTTGAATATAATGTATTTTTTGTTTTTATAAGTAATGACAAAACATTTTACTTTATTTATGATAAAAACATTATGTTTGTATTATTAAATAAATTAAACCAGATATATTCCTTTTATAGATTTTCAAGCATCATATAAGTTTAGTGTGCCGTGGAAGTTTAACAATGGACTCGACTGTTCCGCGAATAAGAAAGGTTGTAGAATTGTTGTGCTTAAAAGGTTTAAACTATTGCAGTGTGTCTATCACCCGCTCTTAATGTTATATTTACGAGAAATTAGCTTTTCTATAGCGAATAATGTAAATAAATTTCGGCTAAATTTTTTGAAGAAGATTTACAAGAAGATTTACAAGTAGAAGATTTAGTATGCCTATCCACAAACCCTATATTGTAAAGAAGGCATTAAAAAAATTCTTTTTATTACAAATATTGACACAATATTTTACTTTATTTCTGTTGAAGCATTCTGTTTGTGTTTTTAAATGAATTAAAAAGACATATTAAATTCCTTTCATAGGCTTTCACTCATCGTAAGTTTAGTGTGTCGTGAGATAAGAAAGGTTGAAGAAGACTACTTTAAAGGTTTAAACTGTTGCGTGCGTCTATCACTCGTTCTCAATATTATATTTACGAAAAATAAGCTTTTATCCAGAAAGCAAAGTTAAAAATGAAAATAAATTTCGGCTAGATTCTTGGAAGATGATTTACTCGTATGCCTATCCGAAAACTCTATCTTCTAAAGAATATGCGCTATAGTTTTATTTGAGAAACAGAAGGTATACGGAGTTTCTTTTTACAAAATTCAGAAGGCACGTGACATATATCTCCGTATGCCCTCTATTACACACTGAATATTTGTGTAGTCGTAAAAAACACCAGAGAGTATACGGTTGGTTGGTTGGTTGGTTGATTGATTTTATGACGGCCGATTATCTACACGAGAGATATAGTCCTTAGTGGGGAGTGACCCCCGTGGGGGGTCTTTCTAAGGAGAGTATACGGTATGTGCTGAGTGTACACCCAGAGAGTATTACGCTGTATTTTATTTAAGAAACATCAGAAGGTATACGATGTTCCTTAAAAAAACCCAGAAGGTATGCGGCGTATACCTCCATATACCCTCTACTACACCCCTGAACAGTGTTGTAGTCGTACAAAAAACCCAGAGAGTATACGGTATGGGCAGAGATTAAACGCTGTAGTTTTATTTGAAAAACAGGAGGTATGCGGAGTTTCTTTTAAAAAAATACATAAGGTATGCGGCGTATACCTCCGCATACCCTCCATTACACCCTGAAGAGTGATGTAGTCTTAAAAAAATCCAGAGAGTATACGGTATGAGCAGAGTGTATACCCAGAGAGTATACGGTATGGACAGAATGTATACCCATTATTATTTGAGAGTATTAGACTATAGTTTTATTTAAGAAGAAGAAGGTATAAGGAGTTTCGTAAAAAAAATCCAGAAGGTATGCGACGTATACCTCCGTATACCCTCCATTACGCCCCTGATTGGCTGTAATACACTTTAGGATGAATTATAGGTATTTGATTTCATCATGTTTCAAAAGCATTATTCGCTCTACAAAACAAGAATATTTTTAAATGGATAATTTCGTTTCTAATCCGAACAGTTACGCTTTCTTGGCTTTGAAAGACACGGAATTGGAAATGTCAGTTCTGCAAAATCTCTATATTTATATATAAAGACATTATATTTGAACATTTTCTAATTTTATAAAATACAAATAATAACATTGTAAAAAAAAATGTTTTGAGTACACTGCGTAAAAAGACAAATGTTTCTAAATCTATCAAAACATAAGATGGCCACGAACGGAAATGTTACAAAAACCTCTTCCGGGTTACCCGCAGAAAATTCCGGAAAGCGTTCTTTAGAAATCTCTGAAACTAATATTATGTTGACGATCGTTAAAAAAGCATTTATAAAAACAAAATTTATTTTGTTGTCATTGAGTTTTGGAAAAGTTTCTGAGTAGTTTTTATAGTGTAATCGGTTTTCTCTACTTAGAATATAGGTTTTTCGGATGCTCAATTCTCAATTAAACATTTTCATGTTCAACAAACATGTTTTACAGACAAACATGATAGATTAACAGTATTAGTATCAAAATTAATATTATTTTGTTACTCGTGCATGTATAAATTCAGTTATGCAGCTAAAAATGTTTAATTGAGAATTGATACAGCATCCTATACAAACCGAATAGTGACATTTTTCATTTAAACGTGATGACATTTTCATACTCGACATAATATCTGTTTCAGAAAAATTTATCTTGTGTAAACGAGATTCAAAAATCATCATTTTAATGAGGTTTTTTATCAATCAATTTTACTGTGAAATTTCTTTGCAGAAATCCATAACACACTCCTTAGCAAAACCATTGTGAGATTGGTATTCAAGTAAATAAGAAATAATGCTAATCCAGATCTCTCAGTCACGTTTTTTTTTTTTTTTTTTTTAGACCGCTGACCAGGCCCCTACCTGCCAGGCTTATGCCTAGCTTAACGGGTTGATATCTGGCAACGGGGCGAGGATTCACCTGCTCTCCGCTTGGCGAAGACGTGTTTGTTAAATCTATAGGCCGACGGGGCTTCAGTGCGTCTTGTTGCTTTAATTGCTTTTTCTTAGTTGGCCAGTTGCTAATTGATTTTGGATGAGGCGGTTCAGCATTGCGCAGTGTAGCAAAGTCATGCCGGACGGGATAATTATTATTTCCTCGCTGCCTCGCTCATCCATGCGTCATGCCAAAGACTTTAAAAGAAAAAATAAATACAGACAAAATATAATACAGGTTCTTTCTAAAATAAAAGGAAATCATAATGCTAATGATCGTTCTAAATTTAGTTCGTTATAAATGTATCGTTCTGAAATATTATTTTTTTGCATACTAAAAAATATTTTGAATCACTAACGCTCGTATTCACAATCAACTTCAACTGCCGGCTAGGCACGTCAAAGATCAAAGACAATTGCTGGAGAATGCCTACGTGCTGCGTAATGCCCACGTTTACTTCACATCTAGATGAGAATGGAAATGGCATCAGAAGATTCAGAAATATAAAAGTTCTCTCGCAGCAGGCTGCGGTTGAATGATGCTGATGTAGGGGCAATCTGGATGTGCGCTTTGATGCTTTGATTGGTGTCGGAATGATGAGCATAGGGTGGAGGGGGAGGGAGTCCCCATCAGAGCCAAACATTTTTAAATTTTTATTATTTTTTTTTAAATCTAATATTTTATGCAAAAACTTCGGTCGACCGCTGAAATGAAATTCTTGATTAACCTGATTGGACCAGACCGCGAGCGAAGTCCAATCAGATTGATGATGAATACTATTTGAGTGTTCGACCGAGGTTTTCTCACGTAGCCGACAGTTGGGGTACATGGTACATACGAACATAAAGGTTTTGAAATCCTTAATGTAAAAAAGTTTAAAATTGGTATTTTGGAATTTCCTATTACTTTCAAATAATTACAGGTGGCTTTTTTTTACTTCCAGCGCATTATGGTGATTTGAAACGATTTTGGTACTTTTATTTTAGCTTGGGTGCAAATTTCACTAACATTTTTTTTTTTTTTTTTTTTGCCAATAGCAGTTTTTATTTTTTACGTGTGTAAATTAGAAACAATGTTAAAATAAAATGTTTTGGTTTATAGAATTATTATTATTATTATTATTATTTATTTTGAATGAAGTGAGCGAAATGCATGCAACTTTAAATGTATGTAATATATGTATTTGAAATGAGTAAACGGTGTCTATTTTAAATAAAATGAATGCAAAACAACGGGAGAAAACAATATGAGGCAATTTATCACCTGTGCTCGACTAACATAAAAGTACCCATTCTTTTTTTCTTCTTTGATTTAATAACATACAGATAATATCGTTCATCGATGATTTCTGCGGCCCAGACAAGAATTTCTATAGAAGCTTAATGTACAGCACATTTGGCTTTGACGATATTTTTTTGTATACCCTGTATAGAATAAAGCTTTTGCGGTTTTTGAATTGACCATATATACAAGGTGCGTCTGAACTATTGGCCAGAGTTTTCAGGGGTGAGGATGATAAGCGTTAAGACAAAAAAATTTCTGCACGAAACAAAGGGTTACAATCCTTTTATTAAATTAAAAATATAGGGCGTCTCACTACAAGCTGTACCTAAATCTTTATTCACAACTTTCACATTAATGAAGATATTTTAGCGAGTTCATCAGATAAACTTTCTTTGTGAAAAATGCGATGGTATCATGAAAAAGTAGATGTGCACTTTAATTTAATCAGTAACATCGTATATACTTCAAATATATCCCAAATTATTGTGCGTCTTGTTCAGCGCTGTTTGGAAGACATTTCCTCCATTTCTCGTGATGTCATCATATTTCACAGAAATTACATCTGATGAAAAAATACCATTACAATATCTTCATCACATTGAAAGTTATGAAACATAATCCAAGTTGATATAGGAGTGATGGAATCAGTTTATGAGGGAAACTCTTGTTAAAAAAGAACGAAAAATCATACATCACGGCACTATCGGAATATTGTTCAGAAATTTAATTGTTGTTCATACAATGAAATAAGATATTTAAATAAACATAACAAAAAAAAAACACAATGCAGTGAAAAGTCATTTTCAGCAATTGCTGTATGCATATCGCACATACAGCATATACAGCACATACAGCACATACAGGCACATACAGCAGTTATGCCTCATAGTCAGTCTTGTAACCGAATTATTTTGAGTGCTTCTGAACGACACATTACGATAAACGATACATTATATATAAATTATCAATAATATACAGTGGAACTTCCATTTAACGAAGTCTCATCGTTACACTTAAAAACTTCGTTATTAAGAAAATTCGTTAAATAGAAATTAACTTAAATTCATGAAATTTTTTCTTGAGATATGACAAACAGGTATTGGATTCAGAAGCATTTGATTCAGTTTTAATTATGAAGCCGTCTTTTACAAAACAGTTGTGTGCGGTCGATGAAATCACGTCACATTCCCAAGCTTTGGCCCAAGCTTTCATCAGCTCTGATACACAGAATCTCAAACTAATGTTTTCACTACATCGGCTTTTTTCTGTCTTTTTCGATAATGTACTTCAAGATTTTTTATTGTTCCTTAGACTAATGATTGAAGTTTAGCTGTATTGGCAGGAACAAAAATAACTTTGATGTTCTTCGATTTGTATTTTGAAGCACGTTCTTTTGGATGTACAAAGCAATTGTCTATCAGCAATGGAAGGTCAGAATAGTACGTGTCTGACTCTAATAGATATTTTTTGTTTCAATGCATCTGACGCCATTGCGACACCTCATCTACTATATCATTGAAGGTAAAAAGGGGATTTTGACCTCCCCCAACTGTCATCGCTGGAGTCTCGGAGTGGGAGAATAGTGATAACAAGTGTTTTCTTAGTGTGAAAAAAAAATTGTTTTATTTAGCACCAAGCAGAATGGAAATTATTTGAATGTGTTCATTTTCATACAATCGAATCCGCTGAAATAAATTTGCATATCCTTCGAACAGCTATCGCTTAATTTGAATTCTGTACACGTACAAAAGTGGAATAAACTTCGTTATATAGAATATATTTTTCGTAATGTGGAGATTAATTTACATGCTAATGGTGTTCAAAGTCAAAGTTCTGCAGAAAATTTCGTTAAGTAGAAAACTTCGTTAAATAGGGACTTCGTTAAAGGGAAGTTCCACTGTATTTAAAAAAATATGCTTTAGTGTACCTCAGTAATGTACAGGTTTTTTTTTTTTTTTTTTAAACTGACGCTATTCAGAGCGCCTGTAGCTCGTTCTAATAACTGGATTGATGCAAAATTGTGTGAATAGACTAAGAAAACCATGGGAAAAAAGATTCCAACAAAAAAAAATTAGTTCCAATCACCGCCGATAGGGGGAAATGTGGCGCTGTACATTGAAAAAAAAACATCAGAAATAGACAAAATTAATAATTTGGATAAAATGCCATGTTTTATTCATCATTTACACTTTCCCTTTCGTTGATTGCAGTTGAAACATCCATTATCACTTTTTCTGCCACCGGTTTACGTCCTCTGCCTGACCGAACTGCTAGCGAGCCTGTTTCTTCGAATTTCAGAATCATTGCTTTCAATACATTAACGGATATAGGTCCTTTGCGCAGTTTATGGCGTGCTTTAAGTAAACGAAGAGCGGCTGGTGCATTGCACTTGTTACAATAATAGAACTTCACAAGTAACGCGCGCTGTGGTAACGTGAGATTCATTTTCAACCTGAGCTGAAATTGTTTCTCGGTGTTTTTCACATGCATTTATAACTTAAACTATTGGCGCTACTGTCGCTTGCGTAAGTAAAAATTTGCATTTGCATTTATTGCCCGAATTTTATGCTAATTCTCAGTTGCATAAATTACCACAGTGCCACATTTCCCCCTATCGGTGGTGATTGGAATTTTTTTTTTTTTTTTTTTTGAATCTTTTTTCCCATGGTTTTCTTAGTCCATTCACAACATTTTGTATCAATCCAGTTATTAGAACGAGCTACAGGCGGCTCTGAATAGCGTTAGTTTAAAAAAAAACACCCTGTATATCAATGTCACTAAAATAGTGTAAGATCGTTAAATTACACTAGGAACGATTTTTTCCCGTAGATCAAAATATAGTGGAATTCTTTTGTGCGTCCCTGTAAACGGACTATCATTGCTGCTTATTCTATAGTCTACAGAAATAATTTTTCCATCTACTTCAGTGATGTATATAAATTTCATTATGTTTGAAAAAGTTTAACATCATTAAAATGCATTGAAAACAATTTTTCCCCACTGACCGTAGTGTAACGTAATACTTTTGAGTGACCCTGTCAACTAAGCATAAATAATAGACACTCGATTTTCAATGCCGAACATGCCATGGTTAACCTCGATAATATACCAATATCAATTACATGGCAATGTGAGTATATTTACGCGAGTTAGGACAGGGACGGACAGACAAACTGAATTCATAAAACGTTCTAGTTATGTTGGACAGTGTTAAAAATTAGAGCTGGTTTACAGGTTTCCGTAAATAAAAACAAGAAAGAAAAATCATGCGTCAAGCATAGATTATGTAGCACTTTCCAACACTTCCAAAATAATTTTGCAAATCTTTACCGTAAGGTTTAAGATAATATCTAATTAAACAATTTTAAAAACGCATAACATATTTAAAATCCGATTTCAGGAATTACCAAAAATATTCGGAAAAATATCTCAGCTCTTTTGTGCAGCCCTGTATATGATCTATAGATTTGTATATATACTAAATAGAATGCTAAATTTTAGTTCAGTTACGAAACGCGTAGCACAGTTTAAAATTTCCCTTCAGCAATTTCCGAAAATAAACGGAAATGTACTCGAGAACTTTTGTGCTGCCCTGTATACAATCTATGCAATTTATACACACCAAGTAATAGACAAAAAAATGAGTTAAATTTAAAAACGCGTTCAGCAACTAGAAAAGCATTTCCAGCAATCGTTATTAATATGCAATACTTTAACCGAATTTTTTTGTGTGTCCCTGTAAATGAAAGATGAAAGCTATACACACAATAACCTATAGTAAGCCTCTTGTAATCCCCGTTAGTGATATATATCAATTTCAATATGTTTGAAATAGTGAAAAATTAATAAAATAAACCGCAAACGATTTTTCTTCATAGACCGTAATGTAACGGCATTCTTTTGAGTATCCCTGTAAAGGAACTACAAGCGCTATGCGCACCACATTCTATAATTAGTCTCTTTTAGAGCACCTCAGTAATATATATTAATTTCAATATGTTTGAAATTGTGTAACACCACTAAAATAAACCGCAAATGATTTTCCCCCATAGTCCGTAATGTAACGGAATTCTTTTGTGTGTCCCTGTAAAAAAACTATAACTGCTGCACACTTCATTTTCAATACCGAACATGCCACAGTAGTCCTCAATAACATATATTAATTGCATGACGATCCGAGTATATTTACGCGTGTTAGAACACGGATAGACAGACAGACAGACAGACAAATCGAATTCATAAACACTTTTCAACTATGTTGGAAAGTGTTAATGAAGAACGCTTATTATAGAAAAAAGTGCAATCTATATCCCATGTGTCAAACAGAATTCGAAATGGAAATTCTTATTATTATGAAAAAAGATCACGTTTCAATACAGGTGTTTTAAAATAAAGAAACTACTTCGAAATACATTTCTATTATGTTTTAAATAAAAATCATAAAGCATTACAGATGTTTTAATTTCTTTCTAAATAATACAGTTATTTTGCTTTCTATTAAAAAAAAAAAAAAAAAAAAAAAGACTTCCCTAATGTAAAGAAAAAAAAAAGAAAAAAAGAAAATTATCACGTTTCATTACACATGCACAACAAGAAAAAAAAATCTCATCAACAACCTTTCATTATTACTTTTTATTTCGTATGTAATGCATACAGAATCTTAACAATTGCTTCAAGAGAAATCAAATGAATGCGGAAAATCTTATTAAAAAAATTATTTATTTTTAGTATTCTTATTAAATAATTTCTCGAGAAGCTGTTAGGAATGAAAAAAAAATACTTCTAACAAGACTTTATTAGTGTTTCAAGTTTATTTATAGCTTTGTTTACAATCGAATTCATTCACCGCCGAAAAAGAAGTTTCACAACACTAATGAATGATAAGGGAAAAAATACATCTTAATCAAATTATGAATATGACAACTTTTAAGTGTAAATATAATTTTCATGGGATGAAGTTCGGCGAAAAACAATGAAAGATGCTTAGAAAAAAACTGTATCCATTTTTCTTTGTAGCGACCGAGAAAACATCTGAAAATTGCGATTCTGTTATATCTCCTTATGAATGCAATTTACGAACGTGGAAGAAAATTCACTTTAGAGATGGATGATAAAGATGTTGTTGAACTACTACATTTCCATGATCCATAACTAACCATCGACGATATTATTGAATTGAAGAAGCCGAGTACTGCTGAAGAACAGGTGAAGACTACAGAAAAGATTATTATAGTTATAAAATTAACTAAAGGACTAAACCTTATTAAAGCTGGAATGAAAGTTCTTTAACATATTGATTCGGACGATCAAAATGTAGCAACAACTAGAAAAACTTAGAAAACTCACTCTGCTGTTACATGAAGCTTCAAAGAAAAGAAAAGTTTGCCGGTTCAAACTATTACGGGATTTTTTTCACATCTTCATAGACTCGAACGGGGCAGCTAGAAGAAAACAATAAGTTATAATAAGTAACGGCTTATTGAATAATTCAAAATTTTTGTATTGCAATAGCATAATTTGCGACTGTTAAATTGTACGTAACATATCCTTAACTACAATAGAATTTGCTGATTAGATTTTGGCAAAATTTTATTGCTTATTCTTTTTTTGCTTATCCATATTTTCCTCGACTTACGTCGCTAGTCTTGGAACGAATTGCTGTCGTAAATCGGGATATTACTGTAATTCCATAAAAATCACGTAATAAAATTAATATTCCAAATATTTTGTAAATGTAAAATAAATTTAGATTCCTTTGCTCCCCTCCTCCAAATGTCCCTCCCCTAAAATGCAAAACATCGGGGTGTTAATCGGCTAGTCTTTTTTACGTTTCGTGCGTCACAGAACATCCGAATAAAAATTCCTACCTATGTTGAAAAGAATCTCGTTGCACTACACTTACACTGCAAAAGAAGACAAATGTTTCTTAATCTACGAAAATATATTATAACCATGAACGAAAATATATAATACGAGGGTAGTTTGATAAGTTCTCGCCCTGACACAGAGATGGAGCAAGTATGACCAAATGACAATGATGTTTGTAAAGTATGATCCTTTAGATGACGTGATGCTGAGTTTCATCCTCGTGGGTTTATTGGTTATTACTTGGCGTTAACTACACAAATTTCGACATTTTCGAAAAAAAGAAAAAAATTGAAGTTCGTGCTGTCATAAAATGCTTTGTTAAAAAAGGTTTAACCCCCACGAACATACAAAAAGAGTTACAGTCTATCTTAAAGGATTTTTGCCCTTCATATATTCGACGATGAAATAGTGGACTGCCGAATTTAAATATGGTAGGAAATCCATTCACGATGATGAATGTTCAGGACGCCCAAAAACCGCTACGACTGACGAAATCGTCTCAAAAATTCACAATGCCGTATTGAATGATCGCCGATTGAAAATACGCGAACTTGCTTACATTGCAAACATCTCGATAGACCGTGTCCACTACATTTTACACGGTGTTTTGGAAAACACGGTGTATGAAAAACCCTTCCGCTCGATGCGTGTCGCGTTTGTTGAACGTCGACCAAAAACGCCAAAGAATGAACTTTTTTCAAGTGTCTTCTGAAATGTATTGTGTTGCAAGTTGAAAAATGAAAGGAAATATTGTCAAAAATCTTGTATTTTCTTTGTCAGACCGAGAACTTTTCGAACCGCCCTCGTACAGAGCTGCACTAAAGAATTTGCACAAAAGAGTGTCTTAAATGTATTAGCTTGCAAGGGGACTACATTGAAAAAATAATATGAAATTATGTCAAAAATCTTGTGTATTCACTGTCAGAGCGAGAACTTATCAAACCACCCTCGTAACCCTTTTCCGTTTACCCACGATTCCGAAAAACTTTCTTGGTCTTTACAGATCCCAGAAACCAATATACAGGGTGATCAGAAAATGAGTATACATTTGAAAAATTAATAATTCACGGAATAATGTAGGTAGAGAGGTAAAAATTGACACACATGCTTGGAATGACATTGGGTTTTATTGTATCCACAAAAAGTTCATAAAATGGCCGACAGATGGCGCTTCGTATGATAAGAAAAGCGATAATTAGTATAACAAATTATGACAAAGCAAAGACGACGTTCTTCAGAACGAATGCTCAACATGTCCACCGTCATCCCGCAACAACAGCTGTAGCCGAGGGACAATGTTGTGCACAGCACTGTGCAGCATATCTGTAGTTATGGTGAGAAATTGGCGTAGATGTTGTCTTTTAGCATGCCTATTGATGTCGGTCGATCGCGGCAGATTCCCCATTTTGATAGTAGAGCTTCAATATAGCACTGCCTGTTTTGGTAACGTCAACATGCTGCGATTGCTGGTGCATCTGATTCTCTCTCTCATTACAGCTCCTTTTATACACGATTCTCAGGCAGAGTCACTGACGTTTTGCTGTTCAGTGCCATCTGTCGGCCTTTTTTTTAAACCTTTTTTTTTGTGTGGTTACAATAAAACCCCATGTCATTCCAAGCATGTGTGTCAATTTTTACCTCTCTACCTACATTATTCCGTGAATTATTAATTTTTCAAATGTATACTCATTTTCTAATCACCCTGTATTTTCGAAATTTAAAGACTCATTTACAAAAACAAAGCTTTCTTTTGCTGACACAGCTATTCGGAAACGTTTCCAAGTAGTTTTTACAGTATGGTAATCAGTTTTCTCAAACTGTAATATCTGTTTTCAGGATGATATCAATTCTTAATCAAACAATTGAATAATTGAATTAAAACATACAGGTGTAACAAAATAATAATTATTTTAGTGTTAATGTTAATGCTGTTAATTTATCATGTGTATCTGTGAAACATGTTTGTTGAACCTGAAAATGGATAGCATAGAAAAAAAAACTATATTTTGGCTTCGGGAAACAGATTGATACTCTATAATAATTACTCGGAAACGTTTCATAAAATCAATAACGACAAAAAAAAAATCATAAATGCGTTTTTAAATCTTGGTAATATATTGGTTTCTGGAGTTTCCAAATATAAAGAACGCTTTGGAATCATGTATTACTCATAAAAGGTTATTGTATCTTTTCGTTCTTGGTTATATTATATTTTCTTAGATTAAGAAACACTTTTCTTTTTTTACAGTGCACGCAACATCGAAACAAAAATCCGTACCTACACTGTAAAAAACGACCAATGTTTCTTATTTTATGAAAATATGCTATAACCACGAACGAAAATATAATATAATCTTCTGAGTTATCCGAAATTTCAAATAGCATATTACATTGTCTTTTGAATCCCCAGAAACCAATACATTTTCAAAATTTAAAGAATAATTTATAAAAACTAATTATTTTTAGCTGCCTGAATTTTTCAGAAACGTTTCCGAAGGGATTTTATAGTGTATTAATGAGTGTCCTCAGCCTGGAATACCTGTTTTTCGAATGCTATCAATTCTGAAGTAAACATTTTCATGCTAAAAAAAAATGTTTAACAGACAAACATGCAAAATGAACAGCGTTAACAATAACATTAAAATTAAGATTATTTCTTTACTCTTTCATGTATAAATTAACTTATGCGGCTGAAAACGTGTACTTGAGAATGGATAACATTTGAAAAACAGGTATTCCAGCCTGAGGACACTAATTAATACACTATAAAACCTCTTCGGAAACGTTTCTGAAAAATACGGGCAGCTAAAAATAATTTGTTTTTATAAATTATTCTTTAAATTTTGAAAATGTATTCGTTTCTGGGGATTCAAAAGACAATGTAACATGCTATTTGAAATTTCGGATAACTCAGAAGATTATATTATATTTTCGTTCGTGGTTATAGCATATTTTGATAAAATAAGAAACATTGGTCATTTTTTACAGTGTATGTTGAAAAGAATCACGTTTCAAGAATACACTATAGTTTTAAAATCTATTCAAACTACTTCATAATATTAGCTTCAGTCATGTCTTAAAAACTGCAATTCCTACCTGTATTATATGTACATTTTTTTCTCAACTTGTTACAATTAAATTCTTCTTATTAAAAAAAAAAAAAAAAAAAAAAGTTTTCCTTAATTTTATGCAAAACATTATCACGTTCTACGGCACGTGCAAAAGCACAAAAATAAACAAACCATCATTTATTACACACCATTATTAGTTTTCATTTCGTATTTAATACAATACAGAAAATTACTTGTCAATTCCTTCGACATAAATCAAATTAATGCGGAAAATCTTATTCAAAAACTGATTTACCCACAGCATTATTATTAAATAATTTCTTGAGAAGTTGTTAGAAAAAAACGTCCTCTAACAAAATGGTCCTGACTATTTGGAATTTATTTATAGATTTGCTGTCAATTCAATTCATCATTAGATGGCAGAGAACTTTCACAACACAAGTGAGTGGCAACTGACAGAATCGTGATCCGTTCACAAGGCCAAAAGATCAAAATGGAAGAGAATGGTCGAAGTTATAATTGCTTTGAGCATGACACTAAATTTCAAAATTCTGTTCTTTTTTAGGTGATCTTTAACATTATGCTTGATTGATACTTCTGTTTAAAATATTTCCTGCTATTATAGATAAAAAATTCTAAAAATCTTTTGTTGAAAAGTGTCAATTAATTCATATTACCTTCACAGGTGCGTATGAAGTTTTTTATTTGGTGTGAAACATACGGATTCTCAGCGTGATTTCAGTAACCTTGCTTTAAAAATTGCAAGAAAAAACGAACAAAAATAACAAAAAGATCTGTTAGCAACTTGGGTGGCATCATTTTTTTATGCAGAAATTTCGAGATTTATAGATATAAGCTGTAACAGTGAGACGATAAAGGCGTTTTAAGGCATATTTTGCTCTAAATTTCGAGCAAAGAAATGCTAGCAGATTTTACTGTGTTTGTGGCTTTTTTTTCCTTGCTTCTCTCTCTCTCTCTCTCTTTTTTTTTTTTTTTTTTTAGTACATTCCGTTCAACAGCCATTTAATGGTGGAATTTCTGGAGAAATCTCTCTATAAATTTAACTTAGAATAACTAAACTTCGACCTATAGAGCTTATATTTGAAATAAAAAATTAAAAATGATTTTACTGCATTATGAACACTTGGATGAAACATTGATCTACAAAAATAGTTAAATAATTAAGCTCTTCATTCCTATCGCCACCTATAATCGGCATTCACGCTTCGTTATTTCCCGTATTTTTACGGAAAGCTTCTTAAAGTTAAAGTTATAGAATATATCTATTAGTAAATCTGCCATTCAAGGGCCTGAAAATTACCTTTTTTTTTGTCTTTTTGGCCAACTGTACAAAATAATATATATTTATAAAGAACACAACCGTATATTAATAACAACACAGATTTTTTTTATCACTTTCATGAAAAAAATGTATAAAGATACATTTTTAAAGTAACTTTCTAAATTATATTCGATTGACATCCATTCCCAATATCGTTCTTCGAACAATTCTAAAGCAACGGAAAAAAAGAATAAAATATTAGTTAAGTAATATCGATTTTTTAAATATGAGAGATATATTTTAAAAAAAAAAATGTTTTAAAACTAATTTTGTATTGCAATGTATTTGGTGCCAGATTGTGAAATTTGCACGATATCGGAAAAAAAAGAGAACTTCATCTCGTATCGATCGTTATATCGATAACAGTTCATTTCAAAATAATAGCATTCTAGGTATAGTGATGCGTGCAGTAATATCTCGCATGCAATGTTTGATGTACCTTTTCATGCATAATATGGATTTTAGATTTTAGTAAGAATAAAACTATCACTCTATGCAGAAAAATAAACCTATTTAAAAACTCGATACATTTCACTTCTAAAAACTTTAAACTACTTAGATATAAGCAGGTTTGAATATTTCTAAGTTAAAGTTATTTATTTATTTATTTATTTATTTATTTATTTATTAAAATGCACACTACAGACGAATCCATTTACAGTGTTGCAAGAACATCATAAGAAAAAAACAAAACATACATATATATAAACACAAATACATCACTAACAACACGAATACAAACACAAATTAAGAGATTAAAAGTTCAGAACATTTATCTTTGAAGACAGAAAAGTATATATTAAAAATATCAATATGCACAGAGCATTCCTTAAATAGTTTATAAAATTTACATAAAGAGAAATTACCAACATAATTATATTTAAGAAATGGTAATTTAAAAAATTTAGTACATCTGAAGAATTGAATATATCTCAAAGTATTTAGATGTTTTTAGATGTTGAACGTGTAAAAGGAATTTTAAAATATTGCTTGTAACCTTGCACTGCGAAATCTACACTATGAAAACTTTCTTTAAACCATCATAAAAAAAAATTAAATAAACAAATCAAATAATTTAAAAAATATTCGCAACCTTGTAACTTGTATATCTGCACTCTGAAAGATTTCTTTAAACCATCATCAAGAAAATAAATTTAAATAAACAAAACAAATAATTAAACAAATATTCGTATCCTTGTGACTTCCTCGCCTCGTAATTTGCCTATCTGCTCTCTGAATATTTTCTTTAAACCATCAAGAATATTAATTTAAATAAACAAAACAAATAATTTTAAAAATATTCTTAAAATTGTAATTTGGATATCTGCACTCTGAATATTTTCTTTAAAACATTACGAAAATAAATTTAAATAAGCAAAACAAATAATTAAAAACTATATTCGTAGCCTTGTAATTTGTATATCTGCACTCTGAATATTTTTTCTAAACCATCATCCAGAAAATAAATTTAAATAAATAAAATAAACAATTTTAAAAAAAATATTCGTAGCCTTGTATCTTGTATATTTGCACTTTAAATATTTTGTTCAAACCATCATCAAGAAAATAAATTTAAATAAACAAAACAAATAATTAAACAAATATTCGTAGATTTGTAATATGAATATCTGCACTTTGAATATTTTCTTTACACCATCATCAAGAAAATAGATTTTAATAAATAAAACAAACAATTAAAAAAATATTAGCAGTCTTGTACCTTGTGTTTCTGCACTCTGAATTTTTTCTTTAAACCGTCATCAAGAAAAATACAAATAAATAATAATAAAAATTGTAAATGTATACGTAGACTTGTATCTTCTACATTTGCACTCTGAAATTTTTCGTTAAACCACCATCAAGAAAATAAATTTAAGTAAGCACAACAAATAATTAAAAAATATAAACGTAAAATCAGTGAAAAAGTAAAAGATAAATAGGATGTCATGTTATCGAAATAAATCAATTAATCAATATATAATGATAAAATGAGATATCAAATAAAAGGCCAAAAGTACAAAATTACGAAATACAAAGCATTTACTAATTTAAGAGTTAAGCATGAATTAATTGTTTTTATTTAAGAATTTCATAATAAAAAATATTAAAATTATTAGAGGTTTAAGTAATAGCACAAGATAAAATAGTTTTTCCATTAATTATTTTTTAACCATCTGTCCTATTTTATGAGTGTTCACTTATACATAGAGTAAGTAAATTAATAAGTACGTTTTAAAACTTTCGAAGTAAAGGTTGAATTCTGGTACATTTCCTTTTAAAGCATTCTAATCTATTTGTCAATTATATATTTAACTCCTTAACTCTCGCGCCCGTGATATTCACGGGTTGTGTAGGATACTTTTAAAAAATTCAGACTGCTTGATTCCCACCAGTTTTTTAAAACAGTGCAATTGGCTTTATTCGCTCATTATTTTATCTTCTATTAAATAAGGTGAATATTTCTACTTAAAAAAAGTGGGGGCAATCAAACAATCTGAATTTAAAAAGAAAAAAAGTAGCCTACACTTATCGGGCGCGACCGTTAAGGGGTTAAAGTGTCTATACAATTTAAAAATATTTTGCAAATGCTTTTAAAAATCGAATAAATAAGTTATTTCGTACAAAATCACAACAAAAAAAACTTTATGTGACCATTTTATATTTGAAATTATAAAGAGTGTATAACAGCAACACACGTTTTTTTTTTTTTTTTTTTTTTTTTTTTTTTAAGACATGTGAAATATAAACAAACCCATTTAGAAAAAAACAAATTCTAAATCATATTCTATATTTTCATTATCGTTTTATTCTGACAGTTCTAAATCAACAGTACAAAAACATAGCATCAGTAAAGTAATATCGGTGAAAAAGCAAGCGTTCAAACCCAAATTCTATATTGCAAGCTATTTGGTGACATATTGTGAAAATTGCACGAAATCGGAAAAAAAAAGAACAACATCTCGTAACGATCGTTATATCGATATCAATTCATTTCAATACATTAGCGTTCTAGGTATCGTGATGCGTGCAATGGTACCTCGCGTGCGGTGTTTGATATATTTTTTTTCCCTGCATAATAGAGAATTTAGTAAGAATAAAATTATCTTAAAATTATTCCGATGTAGAAAAAAGTCACATTTAAAAACCAGATACATTTAGACAGTCTCTATCTAAAACTTTAATTTTCATGTATGACGTTTTAACAATTTTAAATTTATGTTATTAAATAAATACTTAGATATTTTCATATGTTGAACGCGCAAAGGGAATTATTACCGAAATGTCAGTTGAGGTTTTCTTTGGAGATCCGAAAATTTTTTTTTTATGTCTGTCTGTCTGCTTGTTTGTTTGTCTGTCTGTATGTCTCACGATAACTGCCGCAAAAAGCAACCGATTAGTTTATAATTAGGTAGATATGTTGGTGAAGTACCCGGAATTAGCTGTATAGTTTTTGGTTAAATTTGTCTGATTCGTTCGAAAAATGTAGAAACTTTTCTTTTACGTCATAATGCTTTCGAATTCAGACGAATTTCAAGTTTTACCATTGATTGAAAAGAAATTGACGCATTTGGATAATTGATTTGAATGTTAAATTATGGATGCTAAAATTTCCCAATGGGGGTCTTAAATTACTCCGATTAGTTTGAAATTTTGTCAATACATATATCAGACACTCTTATATTATCTATGTATTTTTTTATATAATTTTGTGCATTTGTTCGAAAAATATAAACCATTTTAACTTTTCGATTTGATAGTTTTGTTATCATTACATTGAGAAAAATGACACTTTCAAATCTGAGTAAATCGATGTTTTCATTTTGTTATGAAACTATTTGGTTCAAATTTGATGACCCAATGCTTTCGATTCTGAAATACCAGAAATACTCAGAATATTGAAACATGGACATACTCAAAACTGAGCACATAGAGGTCAGTTTATACTCATTTTTTAAACATGCTGGACATACTCGAAAATGATTAGAATCAGTTCAAACTCATTTTTTGAAACATGGATATTCTCAAAAATGAACACATAGAAGTCCGTTCATACTCATTTTTGAAACATGGACATACTTAAATATGAGCACATGATGTTTTATTCTTGAGTGTGGGAATGTTTTCAGTAATGAGCATATACATGTTTCAAACTTGAGTAATTTTGATTCGGAGCTATTTTGACTATGCGACATACTCAGATTTGAGTATTTTTTTGCTCAGTTTTGAAAATTTCGTTTTTAGAGTGTATGTTATTTTTTTTTCTTTTCTACTTTACCAGTTGCCTAGCAACCCTATTTCATAACGTGTCAGAAAAAGAAAATTTATTAAAATAGTTCATTCACTGTGATCTTTCCTGATTACGAAAAAAACAAGTTGAAAATTGTACGTCAAACGTGACAAATGAGGTGCGTTCGTACTATAGCTAGTTATATAAATATTCAGATCTTGATAATTTTTAATTCTTTGAAATGAATTTTATCGTCTTCAGATTAATTTCTGTAATAAAATACGTATCTCGGTCGCTTGATCATTAAAACCTCGGAAGCTCCTATAACAAAAAAGAACCAATTTTCATAAAAAATTCAAATTTCTTAATATTTTTATTAATATCTGATAAAGTTTTGATTCGATTTTAATAAAATTTGAAATTTCTCGACAAATTTCTGCAAAGATAATATATCTTAAATTTGAAACCATTCGGTTGGGTAGTTTTTGCGTTGTTATATGCGGACGGACGGACAGACAGACGGACGGACCCGACGACGACAATAGGTGTTACGTATTTATATAATTACGAACGCACCTAAAAAGGTTTAGATATTGTGTGGCGTAAAATTAAAATTAAAATGGCTTCCAAAATTAACGTTGAGACGCCTGATCTGAAGATTAACTGTAATTTTTATTATGTTCTGAAATTTTTGTTCATACTATCGGCAAGATTATAAAATATTAAACATGCATTATTACCGAAACGTCAGTTGAAGCTTTGTTGTGGAGACCCAAAAACTCTTTTATGTCTGTCTGTGTGTATGTCTCGTGACAACTGACTCAAAAATTGTCCGATTATTTTGAAATTTGGTAGATATGTTGGTGAGGTATCTGTGTTTAGTCTGCTGCTTAGTTTTTGATTAAATTCGGTGGATTTGTTCGCAAAATATAAAATATTATTTTTCGTGTCATAATGCTTTTTTATGGGAATTCTCAAATTTTGATTTATTATTTATTTTCCTTCATTGAAAAGGAAATGGCACATTTGGATAATTGATTTAAATGTTAAATTATGGATGCCAAATTTTCGTTATTGAAGTTCTTCAACTAATATGATCGGTTTGTAACTTTGTCGATATATTTGTCAGAGACCTTTTAAGTTAACTGTGTAAGGTTTGAAGGAATTTTATGTATCTGTTTAAAAATATATAAACCATATTAATTTGCCACCACACATAATGTCTTTTGTTTTTCTTTTAATAGTTGAGTAGCAACTGTATTTCATAACGTGTAGAAAACATGAAAATAATTACAATTACGAAATATTAAGCCGAAAGTTTTTAACCAATACCGCTCAGGCACGTCTGTATGGTTAAAACATTGTAAGTATATGTAACAGTATTTGTAATATTTTCAAATTCATTTTCATTTTATTTTTTGGGGTGGGGGGGGGGGGTTGCGCTTAATTACTTCAACGTTATGTTTTATCTTAGTTCTTCTATTAACATACACTGTGTGAGGCAAATCGATGATCCGAACGTCTAGCCCTCTCCTTGTTAGTTAAAAAATATTTGCGCATCCATATTATAGAAATATACATTCGTTATGGCAAATTAAACTTTATTTTTTATATGCATTGTTTTGTACAATAATACAGATATTTTTATATCTGCCATGAACTTATATGCCATTAAAACTGATATTTAAATCATATTCTGCTACTGTATTCTTTTATACTGCGTCCTTAGAAACATAGAAGTTTAAAAATCCTTTTTTAATGTTAAAAATTTCATAATTTTTAGACATCCGTTCGAGCTATTAATGCTGTATCACTCAACCTACCAAAACAAGTGAAACGTAAACACAAAAAGCCCAATCACGTGATCAAATCGCCCACGGAATTTTTGTAGGCAAAGTGAGCGAAGTCCCACTGAAAAATCTGCCCAAAGGGAAATGAATGGCAACCCGATTACCGAAGATCACCACTGGTTGTGATAATGTAATTCCATTTTCCATAACCGGGTAATATTTTTAAAACAAATTAACTTGTTTTTAGAGCCTTAGAGCCTACGAAAGCCTACGAATGGTTTTCCAACCATTTGTTTTGTCTTATGTACAAACATTCCGATAAGACAATTTGTTAATTTTTTATGAGTTTTGAAATGTGAAGCTACTTATGAATCTCTTTGAACTATTTTTTTTCTGTAGGCACGAAAAATCTGACTCTTTCACAAGTATTATTGTGTAAGAGAAATACAATTCTAATATGACAATTTGTTAATTTTTTCTGAATTTTTAAAATGCGAAGAGAGTTGTTTGACATCCTGTAAATATATGCATATAAAGGTATATTTTGTGATTTTTTCGCCATTGTTTTTAAAATCTGATACAATAAAAGTAAATCTGGTTACGTAAATTAAAATCCTCCTAGATATCTAGTATTACTGCAATTTTGGCCAAATTACTGCATAAATACTAAGTGATCGTAATGCATTCTGTTCAAAGTTTATACGATTAACATTATGAAATTAACATAACTAAATTAAATTTGAAATGATAAATCCCGTTGTGTACTTTTATGTGAAAACTTCAACTTATAAGAGAAATAATAAAATCAACATTAACAATTAAATTAATGCAGTAATTAGACCATGAAAAATTAAATAAATTAAACGCATGATGCAAGAGAAGAAGAAAACAAATTAAATATTTAGAATTTATTTGCATTTAAATATATACAAAAGTGCACAATTAAATCATTAAATCCTTTCTTATCAAGATCTCACTGATTCAATTCGTTACAACATAATTTTGTTTAACTTCATTTCTTAAGATTATATACTTTAAATAAATTCAAATATAACAATTCATGTTTAGTATCAAACTATTAACTCAGTTTTTTTATAGTAACAATTAAAATATTATCATTCGTCTCACCAGTAAGAAATGTTAGCCTTGCCGTAGCATTGACAAATGAACTATTTGCCAACAAAGGCCAAACAGTGGTCCAACCCTCAGCTGCCCAGAATCTTTCTCAGATACGCTCCAAATTAGAGGGGTGTCTCTGTCATTTCGCAATTATTTCCCAACCGTACCATTTCCCAGCGGTTTCCATAAACTGCCAACTATGTGTGTACAATATTTGCTACTTGGGATAAGATTTCTATCAAATGTTTTTCCAATAATACCAATACCGGAACTTGAATATTGGAAGTCTGGTCTAGAGCGTTTCATTTTACTTTCAGGAACCTCCTCTAATGGAACTTAACCACCTCACGCAATTAATATTAAAATGTTAACATAGCTTAAAATTAATATTTATGTATTAATGATTAGTATACAATATTAATTTATTATAATATATAGACGTAAGACTGCAAAAAACGCAAGTGCAGCCTTCGAGCTCATTTTTCTACAAGATTTTGGCTGTGAAAAAAATTTTAGACCTGTTTTATCTGCTTTAAACCATTATAAAAATAAATAAACAATAAACAGTATATTAAGCATCTAATTAAGAAATTCTAATAAATTTAGGAAAACAATAAATGACAAATATGATAAAATAGCATGGAAATCAATCGATTAATCAATAAATAATGATAAAATAATTTTTCAAATATAAGGAAAGAAAAAAATAATGTAATACACATAATTTACTAGAGCAATAGTAATAATATTTTTTGTCTAATTGAACTTTTTAGCAATTTCCAAAATATTTGAATGTGTTTATGAATTCGGTTTGTCTGGCCGCCTGTCTGTCCATCTGTCCGTTTTCTAACTCGCGTAAGTATAGTCAGATTGTCATGTAATTGATACATGTTATTGAGATTTATCATGGCATGTTTGGCATTGAAAATAAAGTGTGTAGCATTTATAGTTCATTTACAGGGACACTTAAAAGAATTTTGTTACATTGTGGTCTATGGGGAAATCGTTTGCAGTGTATTTTAATGATGTTAAACTATTTCAAATATACTGAAATTGATATACAACACGGGGATGCACTACAAGATGCGTAGTATAGAATAGGGTGCGCACAGCATTTATTTCATGTACAGGAGCACACAAAAGTATTCGGTTACAGTGCCGTCTCTGAGCAATAATTGCTGAAAGTGCGTTTTTAAATTCAACTAATTTTTTGCATATTACTTGGTGTGTAAAAATTCTATAGATCCTGTACAGAGTTGCACAAAAGAATTCGAGTAATCTCCGCTTATTGATGGGAATGGCGGAATTTTCAACTATTGTTTGCATGTTATCAAACATAATGATGGGTTTGAAATATTTAACTATTCAAGCTTGTTTTGATTATCACAAATTAATTTACATACTTAGAAATAATAGATATGGGAAATTCGCAGAGATGTTGATATTGACAGTTATTTACATATTTACAAAGTTACTGGTTAATTTTACCTTGAATTCGGATCGTCGTACTTTACACCAAAAAAAGATGATCCTAAAATATGTTTTCTATCTGCACTCTATTAAATTCTCGTCATGCTTTTTCAGAAAAATAGACGGAATTCTTCTAAATAACATTCATAGCTACAAACGACAAAAAAACGAAAAACACACTCTACAAAAAATTCTTCCCAACTCCACAATAAAAGCAGATACCAACTTTTATTTCCTAAATTTACCTACTATCGTGAGAAAATAAAATATAAAAGAAAAATAAAAGAAAAAACCACAGCAACGAAATAAAAGAAACAAATTTATCTGCATTAGCCAAAAGTCGTCTGCATAAATAAAAATATCAATTTACCGATTCCTAACAACTATGTTATGTATTTCCTAATTGAGCAAAATTTTGGCATACTATGCAGTGCATATACAAATCTATAGATCATTTACAGAGGTGCATAAAAGAATTCGAATACTTTTTCCGACTATAGATGGTAATTGTTGAAATTGTGTTTTCTAATGTGTTAATGCTTAACGGCTGGCTTTCTACAAGTGGATGATTCCATTTACTTTACTTTTTAATTTGTTTATTTAGAGATCATGTTTCACAATATTAAATGGTAAAGTTTTGTTACAGAGTATTCTGACTGTGTTGGAAAGTGTTTCATAATCTATGCTTGACGAGTGATTTTCTTTCTTGTTTTATTGAAGAATTTGATAAGGTAAAATATTAAACTAGTTTTAAAAGTTTTTTTTTTCTTCACATAATAGTATATGATAAAATAACTTTTCTATTAAGTACGTTTTAATTAGATGTCATATTTTTTTAGTTTTCATCTAGTCGTCTACAGATAAATTGATAATACATTGATAAGCGCATTTTAAAAACTTTCTAGGCAAGGTTAAATTCTCACCGCATATTTTCTTTAAGGCATTCAAATCTTTATTCGTTTGAATGCTTCACTTTCTAACAAATTCTTAACTTTTAACAATTAAATAAAGTGATTTCGCACAAAAATCGCAAAAACCTTTTTCTAACGTATTAGCTTATAAAGAGTACAATAAAAAAACGCAAGTTTTGTATTTGAATGTACATAAGTGTAAACACACTTATTTAAAGAAATGTCCTAAATCATATTTGATGTACATTCATTATAATAATGAATGTACATCAAATATGATTTATGTACATTGTATGTATATCTTTTTTTTCTGAAAATTATAAATAAACATAAAACAACAGCAAGGTAATATCGATAAAAATGCGAATGATTACCATATTAAAAGGAAGATATCACAAAAACGAATGTGTTATAACTAATTCTGCTGCAATATTTCAAGATATATGGATCACAGAATGTGAAAATTACGCGAAATTAAAATAATAATAATAATAATAATAATTTACATCTCGCCACTATTGTTATATCGATAACATTTCAGAATATGAACATTCTAAAACACCACGATGGCATATGCACTAATGCATGCAATGTTTTAGATGCCTTTATTTTATACATAATAGCGATTTTAATAAGAATTAAATCATCTTCATATTATTAGGATGTAAGAAATAAAATACATTTAAATCTCAATATATTTAGAAGTATTAAAGACTTTTAGGTTAAATGTAACTAGGTTTGAACACTTTATATGTTAATAGTGTTGAATATTTCTTTAAATAGTTGTGTATTTTTCAAGCTACTGTAAAACTAAACTCCACCGCGGGTGCAACAATCCATGTGGTAGCATGGCCTGTAGCTCCCAATCCTGCTTTCATGACCGTATGGGCCTAGTATATGCATATATATTGGTCAGTTCTTCAGCCTGACGTGGTATCCCTAGGGTTTAGTTCCTTAGGTATATCTGGCACGCATTTTATTGAGCCCGAAGAGATATCTGGAGTCGAACCTCGGTCCTAAATTGTGGCAGAACAATGCGATTTAGGCACCAATTACTCATCAACACAATTTTTTTTTAAAACCAGAATCTTCAAAAATGAGTTTGGAATCATGGCTAGTATATCTGTATTCTAAGATTTTATTTCAAATCGTCACAAAGAAAATTAAAGTGCAACAAATTAAAAAAGAGTTGTAAATTTAATGAATTAAAAAAATATAAATACGACATATTATCATACAAATTAATCTGTTAACATATGGTACAGGTTGACTGATTATTCCACAGGCGTACTATTGTAAAATATTAAACCAATGTTTTAGCCTCCAGAGGAGGACTTCGATTTGAGAAAAGTTTTATTTCATTTGCAGACGAGTGATTTAGATTTATAAAATGTTGAACTTGTGCAAAATCTGTTTAATGAAAATTCAGAAATAATTCGGATTTTTTATTTTATGGCTTAAAACATCTTTCATTTTTGACTTTACAACTCGATGATATTATCATTTTATACTATACTCAATTTGAATTGATATTTCTTTAATTTGAACATACCGATAAAAGCTTCGGCCATAAATAAATTGCAGGTAATAGTAAAGAACATATTGAAAAGCCAATATTGTTCGTGGTGTTTCAATTCAATCATAAAAGATACAAATAAAAAGAAAACTGCCCAGTTAAACTGACGGCATTAAGCTCACAGGCTATTCACACTAATTGTATATTATACATTATACTCTTATTTCAAAGATTTTAAATAAGCCCTCGAAAAATAAAGAAATCGACAATATATTAAGGCGGCTCATCCCCCCGTTCCCCCCTTATAATTAACCAATGAACCCCCAAAACTAATCAGGGAAGCACCTTACTACAGTGAATCTATATACAAAATTTGAGAAAAATCGGATAATTCTGCATGAAAAACCCATTTATCTAAATTAAGGGGGAGGATTAGCACCCCCCGTAACCCCTTTATACTTAACCAATGAACCCCCAAAACTAATCAGTAAAACGTCCTATCAGAATGAACCTATATACAAAATTTGAAGAAAATCTGATAATTCTGCATGAAAAACCCGTTTATCTAAATTAAGGGGGAATTAACCCCCGTATCCCCTTTATACATAACCAATGAACCCCCAAAACTAATCAGGGAAGCGCCTTATCACAATGAACCTATAAACAAAATTTGAAGCAAAACGGTTATTTCTATCGAGAGCTATCGCGTTACGTACATACGTACATACATACGTATATACAGAACCGGCGGGCACATTACCTTTCAGGCTATAATAGCCTGTGAGCTAAAAAGTTTCTATCTGCAAAACTTGCATCGTATACGACTGAAATTAAGCATCCTTATTCATTAATTTAATTTTTGTAATGTCTTTTCTTCCAAAAAGAGTAATTATTATTGACTTTTAATTTTAAACACATTTATAAACGGATCTGTTGAAAGGAATAAGGAAATATAAATATACATTTCAGGTTTTTATATTGATTTTCAGTTGCCATGAGAACAAATCGTATCATAAAATGATACCATTATTCGTCTCTGTCATTTAGATGCTAAGGGCACGCAGACGATTTGATAAAATATGAAAAACTAATTTAAATAGGACTTTTTCTAGTTACTGAAGTAGAACTGCAATAATAAAACTTTTACAATTAACTCTTGGGGGAGATGGATGCTGCATCACGTAACATAAACCAAAAGTAAAACATGCAAATTGATTCAGAAGAAATGTGTTTGTTACTTCTGTTTAAAAACTAGAATAATTTTCATAATGGACCACACGCACTGGGCGGAGCTAGTAATGCTTGTGGAGAATTACCCGTATTTGATTGGCTTTTGGCTAATGCTTGTGGGGAAAATAGGGTCGCTGATTAGCTATATAAAAGAAAAGCGACATCGTGATATTGGATGACGTCAGAAATGCTTGTCGTCAAATTTTCAATTGTTTTCGTTATCTCAGAGCATTACTCAAAACTACTTTGAAATTGAATTATATTTAGGGAAGAATTTCATATCTTAATATCGCATTTCGGTATCTGGAAAATTACTCAAAATATTTACATTTCACTGGCAAAAAATTTAATTGATAACATTTTATCTCTCCTTTCATTAACACCTGCGCACTAATGTTGCACTAATCACTAAAGCGATTTATTTGGCTATTAAATCCTGGCATGATGGTAATACAAAACTATCATTTTTAATAAATTTCAACACTTTATTTTAATACATAATTGATATTTTTCATATAAAAATGCTTTTTGGTGTTGTTAGAGGGAAATCTAAAAAAATGCATTAAATGTAAAAAATATATTAGCGTTTTCGATTAAAAATTATTTTCACCTATATTACCTGCAATTTATTTATGGTCGAAGCTTTTATCGGTATGTTCAAATAAAGTAATATCAATTCAAATTGAGTATAGTATAAAATGATAATATCATCGAGTTATATAGTCAAAAATGGAAGATGTTTTAAGCCATAAAATAAAAAATCCGAATTATTGCTGAATTTTCATTAAATAGATTTTGCACAAGTTCAATATTTTATAAATCTAAATCGCTCGTCTGCAACTGAAATCCAACTTTTCTCAAATCAAAGTCTTCCTCTAGAGGCTAAAACATTGGTTTAATATTTTACAATAGTACACCTGTGTAATAATCTGTCAACCTGTACCATATGTTAACATTTTAATTTGTATGAGAACATGTCATATTTATAATTTATTAATTCATTAAATTTACAACTATTTTTTTAATTTGTTGCACTTTAATTTTCTTTGTGAAATAAAATCTTAGAATACAGATATACTAGCCATGTTTCCACCTGTACTGAAAGCAGTACGTCCTGTAACCCGGAAAACCCGGCCTGTATGCTCTGGTACATGTTAAAACAAGTTATTTGTCAGCACTTAAATGCTTAAGTAATCTCAAACAACTAAAAACATACATTAATGAACAACGTAGCTGTCAAACGATAATTGAGAGTCCTAATATATAGGTTCATAGGACTCGTGTAGGGCTAATTTTGTGAGATCAACAACGTTTCTCATTACATGTTTATAAACGGTAAGCATTATTATTTCATATAAAAATAAAATAAGATATGTAAATATTTACTAAAATGATAAAATAAAATTATTGAAGGCGGCTAAGGCAATATAATCACCAACTGTAAAACAAATAGTGAGATCCCTTCCGTCCCCCTTATAATCGAGTTCGATGGTATCTCATCTCGTAGTTAAAAATATCTCTTTTCTCAGATATTCACGGTTTCTAAACCAATGCTTTTATAAGTTACAATTTTTTAGAGTAGACATTTTATGGCATTCTTTCAAGAATCACGTCTTTAACGTATTAGAGTCATGACGATGGATACTTTCCATTATCAAATGAACAAAAATATAAGAAATTTTCCTTATACAAGATGCCCAATAAAGTCTTGCCCATCCCCATTAACTTTAGAACGGTGGCAACTATAATTATAAACATGGTGTCTAGATATTGTAAACTGGCCATGCGCTACGCGATGAAACCGTTTACAGCACCACCTAGTAGCAAACTTGAGGAGATAGCGTTCCAATCTCGAAATCGGTATGAGATGCTGATAAAAAGTTTATCTCATCAAAAACAACTCGTTGTAAATGATCCCGCCAAGCCACAAACCTAAAACGTCAGTCAAAAAAGAAGTGATATCACATAATAAGAAGCGATATAGAAGTGCATACTCCGTGTAAAAATCTATCACCACTCATAATGTTTCCAAAGGACTCGGAGTGAGGTACAGTATGTGAAAACGGCTTGGCGACCTGCAGGCTTTTATAATATATGCAGTATATCAATTTTGAAAATCGAAAAAAATAAATTTTTAATTTTTGTTACATCATTTTTTAAATATTTTTGTATGCGAAAGAACTGACAGAACGGATTTTTCCCCAGAGCTATGCGATTCCGCTTACGCTGGAATTACTGCAATATATCTCAATTTAGTTAACGTTTATTATAAGGTACAATGTTATTAATATGCGTATGATCATCATATATATATATATATATATATATTACAAACTCAAAATCTTTACATGTTTACTTAAAAAATCCTCTTCGTAAGAGTGGTGTTTCTAGTTTAAATAATGGTAAATAAAATCAACAAATTGATTTTTCAAGTTCATAAATAAGAAAGGACATGCAAACACAGAAGCTTCAACTTTTTACAATTTTATGGGAGCAAAATAAATAAATTAATTAAATTAAATTAAATTAAATTAAATTAAATTAATATAGTCATATGTAATTGCAGGAAACGCAAACATTATAAAAGCCTGCAGGTCGCCAAGCAGTTTTCACATACTGTACCTCACTCCGAGTCCTTTGGAAACATTATGAGTGGTGATAGATTTTTACACGGGACTCGGAGTATGCACTTCTATATCGCTTCTTTTTATGTGATATCACTTCTTTTTGTGACTGACGTTTTAGGTTTATGGCTTGGCGGGATCATTTACAACGAGTTGTTTTTGATGAGATATCAATCCTTTTTGTAAGGTATTTAATTTCAATTATACGGATTCCATTTTTATTCAGAAAAGAAAAGATAAAAGGGGCAAAAAAAAAATAATAGTGTAATAATAAACAGAATTATACAATTTATTGAGTGACTTATTCCAATGTACATGTCGCTACCATAACAACTGGGAAACTTTTATATTAATTTCCTTACATTGTATTCATCAGATTATTTATGACATATTTATTTTCCTTTTTCTTTTGTTTATATCACTCTTCCGTTTATATACATTCAAAAACAAAAAAAATTACACAATTTTACAGTAGTTTACAAACTAATTAAAATACTACAGTTTCAGAAAAATGTGGAAAAATAAGAAGCACTTTTTTTCGGTCAACTACAACGATAAGTTTATGGAGCATACTTTACCGAGAATAATCAATTTTTTTTTTCTAGGAACCTATTTCTATTAGTATAAAAATTTACAGGGATTTTTATACTAACATATTAAATATATTATTTTTGAAAATTACTGAGCACCTTAGAAGTTTTTTATTTGTTTAAATTTTTTAACTCAACGTCTCGAGAATTTGAAAAATATAAAATTCGCAACGTTTGCAAAAGTATAAAAACTATTAAAGTGATTTCTGTTCATATAGTCTGTTCATTCCAATTCGGTGATCCTAAAATATAGGTCCCCAATCTCCGGCAGTCCATGAATTAATTAGGACATATGTATGCAACTGTTAAAATGTTCTCAAAGTTGACAATAGAGGCAATAAGTATAGCTTGGCAAATACCGTATTTACCCACGTATACGTCGATCCCGCGTATAAGTCGACCCCCACTTTCCCGATCAAGAAATTTGAATTTTTATAAATCCCGCGTATAAGTCGACCCCCCACTTTTCCGATCAATAAATTTGATTTTTTTTCAAAATACATTATTCAAAATCACATGGAAAAAAATAAAGTATACTAAATATACAATAATAAAGGAACTTTATTATTATTTTTTTTGTACATTTATTCGAAATCATCTGAAAGAAAAAGTACTAAATATACAATAATGAAGATAATAATATACAAAGTTAAAATGATTCGAGGTCCGATTCAATATCGGACTCGCCAAACCCTTCACATAAGTCCTTCGTCGTCATCGGCTCATCATGATACACGTTTTCAATCTCTGTATCGCAACATTCTTCCTCGTCGTTATTACTTTCTCAAATGGCATCATCTTCTGTGCCGTCTAGTTCGTTGCTTATGCAGCAATTCTTGAACGATTTTATAATCATTTCGGAAGGAATTTGATTCCACGCATCTTTAAACCACTGGGCAATTAACGCAATGTCGGACTTTCTAATATTACCGCCCTTTGTTAATGTTGGACAGCCGGATGAAATCCACTCTGAAAAAAAAAAGTAAGGACCCTCGCATAAGTCGACCCCCCCCCCCTTTAAAGTCTCTTTTTGTCCAAAATTTCTCGACTTATACGCGGGTAAATACGGTATGAAACACGGCATTGCTTCATCATGGCTTTGTTTCGAGAAGAGTTCGTTCTCCGAACATAAAAATCTCACGAGAAAGTGTTCGTTAACCGATTTGTTCGTAAACCAAACAGTTCGTTACCGATCACCTATTGTATACGAAATTTAGCATTTTAAGTTCGTCATAGCCGGAGATTCGATGAACGGCAAATATTTAAACGCAAAAATTGTAATCTTGGGGGTATCAACATTTTTACATTCTATTACTCAGCGCATGAACGTAAAGTTGGAATTTTGTAATCGCTATTTCAATCAATTCCTAATACGATAGAATTATATTAAACACAGTTTTTTTAATCGATGAAAATACTATATATTAATAGATTTAGAGCTTAACATCGACGAGATTTCAGACGACAAAATGATCTTATATTAAATTTTAAAGCAAGATAATGAAACCTTACAGAGATTGAAACAGTGTAAAATCATTAAAATACATCTCACTCAGTAAATATACATCGGTTGTAGTGTAATCAAGATCTTCTAAGAGACTCTGCAAACGAAACGTATATGCTTCAATGCCGCTTTAAAATAGAGAGGATGTAGTAACATATTTGAATATCTTGTGTATATAGCGAATTTGACAAAAGTTATGCAATTTACTATTGTTTTTCCTCTGTGTTAAGTACAGGAATCATGTACTTCAACGTAAAAATTTGCTAATTACACAACTTTTTAGTCTTATTAAAAATTCTTTTGAGTTACCCTGTAAACGAACAGTAAATTCTACACTTCTGTTTTACAATAGGAAACTAACTTAGGTAGTTTGTAGTAACATATTTTAACATCATGCGCATGCATTCTTTTTGAAAAGAGTTAGACAATTTAATATTATGTTTGCTTCATCTTAAGTATAGGAATAAATCACTTTAAAGTGGTATACATAAAAAACTAATTAATATTTTTACACGAAATATTAAACATTTGAACTACTTATAAAAATTCAAATGCTGCAAACCGCGTAAAAATCGGATAATTACACAACTCTTTAGCCCTATATCAAAAGATCTTTTGTGAGACCTTGTAAACGAACCTTAAATGTTAAGATTTTTTATAATAGGAAGCTTACTTGGGTCGAGTGTAATAACATATCTTAATATCATGTGTATACGACCATTCCTAAAAGAGTTGGGTCATTTATTATTTTTTTGCTCTATGTTAAGTATAGGAATCAATAACTTTAAACTGATATAAATCAAAAACTAATTAATATTTTTACATGAAACTTATAAAGGTTTGAACTACTCATAAAAACGATTCAAATAACGTAAACCGCGTAAAAATCCGATAGTTACACATTGCTGTAGCCCTGTCAACAGTTTTTTGCTCTATGTTAAGTATAGGAATCAATATCTTTAAACTGATATAAATCAAAAACTAATTAATATTTTTATATGAAACTTACAAAGGTCCGAACTACTCATAAAAACGATTCCAATAACGTAAACCGCATAAAATTCCGATAATTACACATTGCTGTAGCCCTGTCAACAGTTTTTTGCTCTATGTTAAGTATAGGAATCAACAACTTTAAACTGATATAAATCAAAACTAATTAATATTTTTACATGAAACTTACAAAGGTCCGAACTACTCATAAAAATGATTCAAATAACGTAAACCGCGTAAAAATCCGATGATTACACATTGCTGTAGCCCTATCAACAGTTTTTGGTCTGAACAAGATTTAAAAAGTGCAAAAAACAGCACTTTTAAAATCGCATTTACTGAAAAACTATTCGTCGGATTTTGCTTTACTTTTGAATTCTTAGTCCCGTGGCACGCCCCATTCCATAGAATCAAGAATTTTGTTTCTATCATAAATAGAACGCGAGATATAGATGTGTCAAAAACCCGTTTTGTCCTGTCCGCAAAATATAAACTAGACAGAGTTTAAAAAAAAAAAAAAAATTGTAAAATCGTTTGGCATCCATTGGCGGAAATTCCTTTCATTTACGGTTCAATGCATTGCTCTGCTAAAACTCTGTCGAGTTTCTATGATTGCAAAGTTTTAGAGGCGCCCCCTCGATTTAATATAAAATTATGTCTTACATGTCAAAACAACTTTATTGGAAGACCCAAAATGTAAATTATTTTATACCCAATCTCCAGCTAAAAAACGTCACTAATTACATAGATTTAAAGAAAGCATGTCATTATAAAGAAGGCGCACATTTACTAATAAAACTAAAACATGTAAGCAAGGGAAAATATGTTTTACGAATAATATCAAGTTAAATATATTGAATGTGTCCACCAGTGGCAGCAATGCATTTGTATGTTTATAAATGAGCGTGAATTCCAGTCGATGGTAAAGACATTGAGAATATTTAATTTGATTTTCTTATTAAAATAAACTGTATCTTGCTTACATGTGTTAGTTTTATTTATAAATATGCCTTATAATGCAACTTTTCTGCGTGTAATTTGTGTCGTGTTTAAACTGGTGATAGGTTATAAAAAATGTGCTTTTCATGGCGTATAATCAAGTTATTTTTACATGTAAGACATCATTTCATGCTAAATCGAGGACGCTCTGGCTCTATAACTTCGCATTTGACGTTTTATTCGTATCTCATATTGTTTTTGAGATAAGAACGTAAACTTCTCAGTTTCCCACTAGGTGGCTCTATAAGCTGTCTCTTCGCATAGAGCATAACCACTTTACTATATCTAGATTCCACTTTTATGACTATAGCTGTCGCCGTTCTGAAGTTACTTTGGGTGGATAGGTTTTTAGTGGGCACGCTGTATATGTTTGTGCATACGTGTATTCTTGCACGGATTTTCCAGTTTACCAACAAAAGGTATTTTAAAAACAAATGACAAACAACTTTTATTTTCAATTTCAAAGTTAAACTGATAAAATATGAGTATAAAGCGAAATCAGTTTCTGTCAAGCAGTTATTACCACAGTTGCTTTCATGGGATTTTCCAGTTTCTTTATTTACTCAATTTATTACAATATTTCTTTATTTTTTTCTTGCAAGGTACTACTTTCCCTGTTGTATTTTTACATTTGGCCTTTTTTTATCAATAATTAATAAAGTAATAGCGAAAATAATAATTCTATTGAGGCTTTATCATTAATATATGACGTCAAATCATAAAATTGCTACCAGTCTGATTGCAGAGGTTGTTATGTATGATTATGAAGTGACGTTAGTCTGTCATATGTCAAAGACGTCAATGGGAAACAAATAAGTCTGGCATAAGATTTGAGTTCAATCATACGGAAAATAAGGGAAAGATTTTACGGCATTTAAGATAATCTCTGAGAAGCATGGAATGAAATAATTTGTTTTCCTATAATGGACACCATCTGCATTTATAATACATTAAAGTTTCTGTTTATTAGTATGAAAAACCAATGCATGTAGAATAGATGGGGTTTAGATTAAATATTTTCAACATTTTTTACACTGTAAAAAAATCTGTTGATTTTACAGAAAAAAACTGACAGCCATGACGAACGTAAAAAACTGTTTATTTTACGGAATACGTATTTAAAAAAGTTCCAACAAAATATTTTAAAGCTGCACAGGCAGCCAATATGATGCATGACCAAAAAGGATGTGAACAATGTTTTCCTTACTCTAACTAACTTAAAATATTTGCTTGTTCAAGTAGTTGCTTATTATGCTTATCAAGGCCTTAGATAAGAAGTGGAGCTTTCCACAATTCAAAACCACGGTTTGCACAAATTTTATATTGGACAATGTATACAGAATGGATGGGGTATAAATCAGAGTTTTTTAAAAGAAACTTGTTAATTTTAGAGGAAAAGCTGTCAGCCAGGATGAACGTAAATAACTGTTTATTTTACGGAATACGTATTTAAGAAACATCTTTAAGATGCTCTAGACTCTCAGTAGTTCTAGCAAGCTCTACCAAAATATTTTAAAGCTGCACAGATCACCAGTGGATACATGACCAAATTCGCTGTGAAGAACGTTTCCCGTACCCTAATTAAATGACTAACTTCTTCAAGTAGGAGCTTGATGCTTATCGTGGCTTTAGAAGAGGTCCTGTTTTTCACAGTTCAAAACAACGGTTTGCGCAAATTTTATACTGGACAATGTCTGCAGAATAGATGGAGTGTAGATCAGAGTTTGGAACAGATGCTTTACACTCACGCAGCGATGTTTGGCGACTTTTTGGTTGGCCGGATTTTCAAGCCCGCGCCAAACCAATAACTTAATACAATGGCTAGGTTGCCATTAAAGGAAAAAATCCCCTAAATTTGGCGACTTTTTTCCTTTTTATAACCGATTAAAAAAAAAAAAAAAACTGTGCGTGAATGTATGAAATTATAGCCCAGAGTTTTTTCATCCAATGTACAGTATCCGTCGGATGATAACGGCTCGCGTTGGCGATGTCACCTATTCTGACACCTGCAGTTGTATAGATAAAATATCATCATGCCATGAAAGTTTATTACCCATGGAATATAAATGTGTAACGACGCAACGGTAAAATATGAAAATTATGAAATTATGAATTTTACATTGGAGATTAAAGGCTGAAGGATTTTCTTTGTATCCAACAGAATGAAAAGTCTCCAGGTCAGGAATCGAACAAGAGACCTCTGGTCTAACGCGCAAACTGATTTGCCCTGGACTATTCTGGGCATCAGAATTGAGACTCTCATATAGGCATTCTCATCAGAAATCAGGCTATCATCTATTTTGCGACGTGCAGATTGCCATGGAACTGCATTCTCATGGAATACACATATGTAACGACGTTATATATCAACCTTAGTAATTATGAACTTGTTGGTCTAGATACTTTTCATACTGTGAAATATGGGGGAAAAATCCTTCAATTTTTAATCTCCAAAACAAAGTTCATAATTAACATGTATAATATGTAACGTCGTTGCATAGTTCAAATTTCAGTTAGTCGTTGTTGTTAATGTTATTGCAGTTATTATTATTATTATTATTTTATCTATGTGAGAACCAAAAATGTATTTATATCTTCTTTAAACAATAAATTAGGAAAGGAAAAACATCAAGAACCCAGTGAAGGTTTGCACAAGCTAAGACTTATAGCACATTTCCTCTATTTTAAATAAAAAACCAATAAACTTAGATAAATCGTTCTGAACTGTTTCTCTAAATCTTACAAACTACCTTGAATAGTTTCAGCATAATAAAAGAAATAGACATCTTCTTTTAAAATTGTTTATTGATATGTATAATTTTGTAAACATTCTCTGAAATAAAAGAAAGATAATAAGACCTTCATTTTAAAGAGATATTTTATAGAATAAAGACGACATATCAATGAAAGTACATGCATATGTATACTAAACATTAAAATCTTTGTCACTTAAAGTGTAGGAGAGCAACCTACATATTAATTGTCAGATGCGACGATATGGACAGTGACCTATTTAATACATACAAACAAATTTAAGTGGGCTGGACAGAAAAGAGCAAAGTAAATATTCGAATTATTATTCAAAATACAATTACACTAAAAAACATTTCAGTTTCTACCGTCTCTTAAAAGACCTAACGATGATACACGATTGGAAATATCTTACACTTTTGATGGGGGTTTCTTTTACTCTGAAAAAACATCACACAGTCGATTTAAGAAGGAGAGACAGAGAGAGAGAGAGAGAGAGAGAGAGATAATAAATGCCCCATGCATTTTTTTAATCAATGAATTGTCTTAGAGGAAAACAAAATTAGCCATTCTAATGGGAATTATGTCTTCTTTAAATTTATACTTTAACAAGAAAGAAAAATCATGCTTCAAGCATAGATTATGAAACACTTTCCAACACTTCCAGAATACATTAACAAAACTTCACCGTTTAATAAGGTAAAGAAGTTAAGCAGACATTTCTGAAAATACATAACACATTTGAAAACCTTATTTCAGCAATTGCCGTCCAAAGCCGAAAATGTACTCCAATTCTGTTGAGCAGCCGTGTATACCATCTATAGATTTGTTTATATTCTACATAGTATGCTAAAATTAAGTTTAGCAAGAAAACGAATAACATAATTTAAAATTCATCCTCAGCAATTTCTACCAATAGACGGAAGTGTACCTGGATTCTTTTATACCATCCTGTATAATAGATACAGATTTTCACACACGTTAGGCTAATATAATAATTAGGCACATATTAGGCTAAAATTTAATTCAGGCAAAAATACGCCCAAAACTTCTCAAATCACATTTGCATACATTACTATTCATAGCCGGCCAAATATCCTGCTCTTTGCATAACCCTGTATATGATCTATAGAATTTATACACACCACGAAGTATGTAAAATTTAGTTAAACTTAAAATCTCATATAATAACTTAAAACGCACTTCCAACAATTATCTCTAATAGACAATACTTCGAGTACAATATTGCATCCAAAATATTTTGTTTGTCACTGAAAATGAACGATAAATGCTATGCACATCATATTCTACAATAGACTCTTGTGGTAAACCTCAGTAATATATATTCATTTCATCATGCTTGAAATAGTGCAACATTATTTAAAATATTCTGCAAACAGTTATTCCCCATAGACCATTATATAACCGAATTCTCTTGTGTGACCCTGTAAATGAATGATAATTGCTTTGCACTCCATATTCTACAGAAAGCATGTTTTAATGCGCCTCAGAAATTCATATCAATTTCATTATGTTTGCAAAAGTGTAACATCATTGAAATAGGCCGCAAACAATTTTTCCTCAGAGACAATAATATAATGGAATTATTTTGAGTGCCCCTGTAAATGAACTGTAAGTGGTACACATGATAATTCTAAAGTAACCTTCTTCTAGTGCACCTCAATAGTGCATATAAATTTCATTGTGTTTCGAATAGTGTAACACCATTAAAATACACCGCAAATGTTTTTTCTCCATAGAACATAGTATAATGGGATATTTTCGAGTGCCCCTCTGAATGAACTATAAAGGCTACACGCTTCATTTTCAATACCAAACATGCCATGGTACACCTTAATAACATTTGACGTTTACATGGCAACCCGAGTGTATTATCGGGAGTTAGAGCTCGGACAGACAGACGGACAGACAAATCGAATTCATAAACACTTTTCAACTATGTTAAAAAGTGTTAATATTTACGCGAGTTAAAACTCGGACAGACAAACTGAATTCATAAACACTTTTCAACTATGTTGGAAATTGTTAATATTTACACGAGTTAGAGCTCGGACAGACAGATAAAACGGACAGATAAACCGAATTCATAAACACTTTTCAACAATGTTGGAAAGTGTTAATATTTACGCGAATTACAACTCGCACAGACAAACCGAATTTATAAACACCTTTCGACTATGTTGGAATAGTAACGCGAGTTAGAGCTCGAATAGACAAACTGAATTCATAAACACTTTTCAACCATGTTGGAATTATGTTAATATTTACGCGAGTTACAGCTCGGACAGACAAGCCGAATTCATAAACACTTTTCAACCATGTTGGAAAGTGTTAATATTTACGCGAATTAGAGCTCCGACAGACAAACCGAATTTATAAACACCTTTCAACTATGTTGGCAAGTGTTAATAGTAACGCGAGTTACAGCTCGGACAGACAAACTGAATTCATAAACACTTTTCAACTATGCTGGAAATTGTTAATATTTACACGAGTTAGAGCTCGGACAGACAGATAAAACGAACAGATAAACCGAATTCATAAACACTTTTCAACAATGTTGGAAAGTGTTAATATTTACGCGAATTACAGCTCGGACAGACAAACCGAATTTATAAACACCTTTCAACTATGTTGGAATAGTAACGCGAGTTAGAGCTCATATAGACGAACTGAATTCATAAACACTTTTCAACCATGTTGGAAAGTGTTAATATTTACGCGAATTACAGCTCGGACAGACAAACCGAATTTATAAGCACCTTTCAACTATGTTGGCAAGTGTTAATAGTAACGCGAGTTACAGCTCGGACAGAGAAACCGAATTCATAAAGACCTTTCAACCATGTTGGAAAGTGTTAATATTACCGCGAGTTACAGCTCGGACAGACAAACCGAATTCATAAACACTTTTCAACTATGCTGGAAAGTGTTAATATTTACGCCAGTTAGAGCTTGGACAGACAAACCGAATTTATAAACACTTGCAACTATGTTGGAAAGTGTTAAAAAGTAAACTAAGGAGGTCAGAGCCATATTGAAATGGTAGCAAACATAAAATTTTTCCATAGGAACAGCTAATTTAACATACAGTAAAACTAGCGTGAAATTAATCCGACATATTTTCGCTCAGCATTCAATGAATTTCTCGAAAAAGATTGCACAATAGAATAAGTTGTTATTAACATTTAAATGTTTTCAAACATTTAAATTTTTTTTAATTTAATAATCATGTTACTGGCATTGAAAACTAGTTTATATGCGAAAAACACGGAAGTAAAAACCCAATCAAACAATTTAATTGAGTTATTATGAATAAAATTATAATTAATACTGTAATTTTCAGACATGTTATTCCTAAAATTAGTGGAGAAAAAAATAAACAAACACAGTTCGTGTAACAGTTTTCAAAAACTGCTAATTAAGCAGTCTGTTAAAAGTTTAATTTTTTGACAAATGTACTCAAGCGAGAAAAAAGAGGGGGAGATTGAGACTTATGATAATCGAATAGACTGCTGAGTAAAACCGGTGTTGATTTCGCAATAGTTGAAAAGAAAAAAATAATATTTAAAATTTCAAAGATTTAACCTACATATTTTGATGTAGGATTGGAAATAGAATATTCCATCGGTCCGGCATTTTACAAAATTAGCAGAAACGGATGTTCGAGACGATTTCTGCCTTTTGTATTTTCACTTTATAGAATCTACAGTCTTACAAAAAATACTTTACACTTGTAAAAAATCATTAAAAAAAGATAAGGACTTGGGTTTTTCTTAAAATAATAATAAAGAAAGTGTTACATTTTTTTCTCCCTTTTTAAAAGACTGTGTGCACTTAAAAAAAATTTCATAAATAATGATATTGGAGCAAGAAATTTTTCAATACAGTGTTCTCTATCATTAAATTAATAACTATTATTTGGAAAAAAAAATTCAATTGACTGAAATTTGAAAAGTTTTTAATATATATATATTTTTAAGTTTTCCAATGTTCTTTATACGTTCTATTTTAGGTACGTTAGTAATTGTATAAATACGTAGCACCTATAGTTGTCGTCTGGTCCGTCCGTCTATCCGCATATAACAGTGCAAAAACTACCCAACCGAATGGTTTGAAATGTAATATATAGGGTGTCCCAAAAGTCTCCGTACAACTTCAAAAATTTATTACTAAAAAATAATAGGCCTACAGCAAAAATAATTACAACAGTACATAGAGTAACTTAAAAAGTTTTTTCTACTGCCTTAGTAAACTTCAATATGAGATCCTTTCGTAGCACGAAGAATATCAATACTATGTTCCAATTCAATCCACGAACGTTTTAGCATGCTAACATCAACAGTAGCTACTGCTGTTTAGATCTTTTGTTTCAATTCCATGAGACTATTAAATTTTGTTCGGATTTCATAAAAGAGTTGTAACTACTGTTGATGTTAGCATGCTGAAACGCACGTGGATGGAATTGGAATATCGACTTGAAATTCTTCGTGCAACGAAAGGATTTCATGTACAAGCATACTAAGGTAGTAGAAAAAAACTTTTTAAGTTACTCTATGTACTGTTGTAATTATTTTTGCTGTAGGCCTATTATTTTTTTTTGTAATAAATTTTTGAAGTTGTACGGAGACTTTTGGGACACCCTGTATATAATCGTTGCAGAATTGTGTCGAGGCATTTCAAATTTTATTAATTAAAATTTTCGTGAAAGTGCGTACATTTCCTCTTGGATTAAACAAGCTTTCTTTTTTTTTTTTAAATAAAAATAAAATGTAAAACACATAATGGGAATTAAAGTGCCCTCTTCACAGTCATTTTGGAGGCCTTTCAAATTTTCAGAGGGTAAGCATGTGCTTCACGTGCCTTTTGAATAATCAGGCACTGTACAGAATTCCCAACAGACGGCGATACTGAGTTAATTGTTTATGCCAAAGTTTTATTTATCATTTGAGCAGTTTCACATCGTTATTGCTAAAGTGAACTTCGTAAATTTTGTAAAATTAAAAAGGCTGGAGACGTCCAAAAACAAATTTTGTATAAAGGTAAGTTTGTACACTTTACAATTTTGTTTTACGTAATTGACAACATTTATGAGAAGTATGTAATTTTCTGTTTATTGCAGATGTGAAAAAAATGCCTTTTAGTCTTTTTTTTTTTTTCATGGTCTAAATTTATTTATTATTTTTTACATGCTTAAAATTATGTATTCTAACTCCTGAGTAAATATTTTTTAAATCGAAGTTGTTGAGTCGCAAAGGGTTACAAATCGGAAATCTATTGGTTTCTGAAGATAAAGGAATCGGTAGGTATCTCGATTACATTGTATTTTCCAAAACCTTCTTGCTAGATCAAGAAACTTTTTTCTAGTTTTTACAATGAATTTTTTTTGTACCATGGCCACATTCAACTCCAGACTCATGACTTTTTACTTTTTTTCAATGCGGAAACGTTAAAACATTGTTTACTAAACCCCAATTCGTGACACGGATAAAATGGAAAGTCAATTACAGCAGCTAGTGAAACTGCCGAATTCTGCCATGTTTTGCAGAACCTGATTAAAGATCTCTTCCCACTCAGTACCTGGTAGTTTTGCCAGGTTCAGTGTCAGAAAAAGCATTGACAGAGAAACAAAAAAAAAGCGGGACAACGATTTATAAATCGGGACAGAAAAATACATTAAACCCTATTAAAACGTAATCGCCTATAACGGAATCCTATGTTAAATGTAAAACTTTCAATGTCCCTACGATAGGAATACCATACGTTTATACCTGGTAAGAGAGAAACCTGTTTAAAACGAAACTTTTCTCCGTTTTTTTGCGAATCCGTATTAGCAGGCTTTACTATTCTAAATAAACACAACAATCTTACATAGTAAAACCTATGAAATTGGAATCGCCTATAACGTAATCCTGTCTTAAATGTAAAAACTTCATTGTCCCTGCGATATCGATAGTATACATTTATACCTGCTAAGAGAAAAACTTGTTTAAAACGAAATTTTTCTCCGGTCTTTTGCGATTCCGTCTTAGCAAGGTTTACAATTCCAAATAAACACAACAATCTTATACCGTAAAACCTGTGAATTCGGAATCGCTAGGGGATTGAAAAAAAATTCCAATTAAGCAAGTATATGTGTATGGTATTCCTATCATTATAGACAATAAAATTATTACTTTTAAAACAGAATTCCGTTTTAAATAGGTTCCGTTTTCAAAGGATTTTATGACTAAAGTACAGTAAAGCCCATGAAAACAGAATCACTAGAAATCGCAAAAAAAAAAAAAAAAATCAGTTTTATACAGGTATACTAGAGAGATAGATTTTTAAGGTATTGTTTTGGAAGATAAAAATTTTCCGTTATAAATAAGTTTAATCTTCACAAGTTTTATTGTACTAAGTTCCATTCGATGCAGACTAACAATATCATGGCACGAAAAGTAATTTAAAAAAATTGTGCATCATTGAAAATCGGGACTTTTGGCGGGACACATCTTGTAGCACCTGAAAATCAGGACATCCCGCGTAAATCGGGACACTTGGCAACACTAGTGCCAGGGTATCCCGATGTTCAAGGCTTCTAAGACCCGTCTCGCAGAACCTGTACACGGGACTCCAAAAGTCCCAATTATTCATGATGTACAAATTCTTTCAATTTACTTTCGTATTCTGCTGTTCTAGACTTCATCGAGTGGAATTTTATGCAGTAAACCTATGAAAATAGAGCCTGTCTATAGCGAAAAACTTTTACGATCCCGCCGAAAGGAATCTACCTGCTCAGATGGAAACCTGTCTAAAACCGAATATTTTTCTGATCCCTTGTGATTTTGTTTTTACAGGTTTTATTGTACGGAATAAAAAAAATATATACGAGGGAAAGTCATTAAGTAAGTCACAAAAGATAATTAAATAGTAACTTACAATTATATTAACTTCAAAACTATTTTTATTTCTCAACATATTCTCAACCAATATTTATGCACTTATATCAGCGTTCTATCAGTGCCCCAACACCAGCAGTGGTGTAGTCGAGGGGGGACGCAAGAGGGACGGCGTCCCCTCACTTTTTTACTTTATCTCGAGCGTCCCCTTACTTTTTGTTTTAATATAATATATATTTTTGTTTGAATATATTTATTGAATATATAATATTGAATATATTTATTGAATATATAATAATATTTTTGTTTGAATATAATATATATTGGCCGGTTTACACTGTGTCTGTGTATTATAAAGGTTGACACGCGCTTTAATTTTTTACCTGCTGGAGATAAGCAGATAATGTAAATTATAAAAATGTTTAAAATAAAGTAAAAAAAATATATTGAAATAATATTGTCAATGAAATAATCATCTCGATAATTTGCAAACATTTATAATACAATAACTTTTTTTCGTTTTTATACGACTCTTCTATTCAAAATTTGTTAATTACATAAAATTTTCAATTTTGCTGCAACAAAATCATTAAAAATATCCATACCTAAATCTATGAAATTAAATTTTAAAAAAATGAAGGAAGAAAGCTGACTTATAAAACCATTTCGAACCACGGGTAAATATTACTTCATCAGTGAAAATTGGGCCTGTACACATATGGCGATAGCATTTTTAGAACAAAATTAAATATTAACAAGTGTAAAAAGAAAAAAAAAATGCATCGCAAGTACATCTAAATAAAAAGCTACACGGGCAGAGATCATGTAAAGAGAAAATCTAGTTTTAAAACTTAGAAACTAATTAAAAATAATAATAAGAAGAAGAATTGGCTAAGCAGCCTCTAGTATTTTCCGTCAGCTGCAGTACATAACTGGAGGTCAACCGCACATGTTTATTATCGTCCCTTCTTCTTGTAATACCTCATAGCTTTTCTAATATGATATATAGTCGTTGTCCCCTTCCTCCCTCTGCATATTTCCTACCTTATTTTAAACTTTTTTGCATCTTCCATTGACTATTTATCTTCAAGTTTCAATTTTTTCGGACGCTTTAAAGGTCGACCTTAGCTCATTCGAAAAAATGCAAGACTTTGATTTCAACGTGCTTAAAAGTGGTTTTTATAGTGACAAAACTTGATGCTTTTAATTTATAATAGTAATTTAATTTTAATGAATAATCTGTTTAATCTTCTAATTCTAATCTTTAACGATTCATCCTTATCTAAGTGAAAACCACAGCCTTACTCAAAATTTGGAAAGCGGCAAATCATAGAATGGCTACTGACACAAAATCTAGAAAATATAAAAAGGTGAGAATTTTTTTAGAATAAATATTTCTGTAAAGGTCTTTGAAAGAGGAAAAATAATACATATTATTAAACTATGACAGAATTAAATATATTGCTGTTGTTTTCAACCCATTTTTCCTTTTTAAATATATAATAAATAAAAGAAATTTATTTGAGCCATTTTTATACATACTTTCTTTTAACTTACATTTCTGTATGTATGTGGCAGTCAAATCTTGTGACTCATTTTTCATCCACTTCCTGTTGACGTAGAGCTTTGAAATTTGGAATATATATGTATTCCTGAGACCAATACATGAATTGGACATTATTTGTTAAAAATTCGATTCCTAAGGGGGGGGGGGGGTCAACGTTGGTCCAAATCATGCATTTTCCCCATAGAAATAAAGTTACGATTGTTTAATTGAAAAAAAAAGCTTCATTCACCGATTTTCACCACACTGTTGCCCGCATCATTATGACACCAGCATTGAACGACGCACACGTTTGTGCTTTATAATATAAGTTGACTGTTTTGTGAATTTGAATGAAAGTATGTTTTTTTTTTCTTTAAATTTTTACATTTAATTTATTTTTATTAACGTTAAAAGTAATTTTATTCCGAAAGTGCTTTTTAAATTAGTCATCTGGCACAAATATAAGTAATATTTTCCATAGAAACTCTATTTCAAAAAGATATCTTTAAAAAATTTCCACTCGACTCTCTAAACACTTATAGAATGGCATGTATTCAAATCAATTTGTAACTAGAGTAGACCTTTATATCGCTATTAATAGTGTGGTAACATTCACTGAGAGGATTCGAACATTAAATTTTCAATTCTTAGAGAATATATACGCGTTAAATAACTTCTATGTCGAATTTGAAATTTCTAGCACTGATAGTTTCAGAAGAATAGCAACTTTAAAAAGTTTTCCGCTTTTTTCACCACTTAAAATTTCGAATATTTTAAAAGCCATTCTTTGTGAGCATTAATAGTTTCAAGTATATTTCTTTTCAAGTTTTTTGCATAAAACAGCTTCCAGATAAATTGTGATGAAACGAGTTTAGAAGATTTACTTACCAATTCATGCTTTTAAAATGTGACTAAAAAAAAAAAAAAAAAAAAAAAAAAAAGATTTTAAGGTTTTACGAACATGTAAGTCCTAAAAGTACATGTGTGCCATGTTTTAGGTTAGTTGCTCTTGCTCGAATATTTCCACAAATCGTGATGAAACCAATATTTTTGAACGTTCTTACTGCATTTCATCCCGTAAAAATTCTATTTTTTTTTTTTTTTTTTTGGGGGGGGGGGGGGGGGGAACTTGTATTGCAGTTACATATTTGAAGTAACCTAGTCACGGATTTAAAGAATTACTAATTCTACAGAAATCTTGATGAAACGCGATTTTCAGAAATGTTCTAAAGAAGGACACTTGTCTGTTTCATCCCTTTCAAATTCGTATTGGGATGTTCGGAAAGTTCCTTCCGTTTGGGAAACCAATTCGTACCGGAAAATTCTGCCCGCCAATCATTAGACACTAGATATCGGAATTAATGTCTAATAATTAAATGATAGAATTTTCCGGTACAAATTGGTTTTCCCAAACGGAAGGAACTTTCCGAACAACCCAATATTTCTTAAAAATCCGATTTGGATTAGCATCTGAATCCTAAACGTAGTCTTCGGGCCAATAAAAAGCATTATTTATGGGTCATCCTCTGTATCGGTCACATTTTTTTAAGTTGTTTCCCACAGAAACTGCACATATTTTTACTTCTGGCAACAAAATAGCTTAAAAATAGTCTAGACACGAAACACGTTGTACAGAATTTTATACAGAGTTTGGGCAGTGGCATATAGTCCAGAACATTTTTGGTCATCGGTCAAAAAATGTGACCGATACAGAGGATGACCCATAAATAATGCTTTTTATTGGCCCGAAGACTACGTTTAGGATTCAGATGCTAATCCAAATCGGATTTTTAAGAATAATCTTTTCATCATATATATCATCAGACACATACACATATTGACTCATCGCAAAAACACCAAAAACAGACTTTGGGAATCTTGAAGAAAATACCGACTCGCACACATGCATACTCACATACATAGAGAATGGTTGCAGAAATAGGAAAAGCGGATTGAGGGAACCTATAAAAGTAAAGATATAAATTTCATTGTCTTTTTTTTTCTTTCCATGATTACAATATTTTCCTTACACTATACGTGTGCGTAACGTAAAAATGTAACAATTTTCAATTTTCTTAGTATACAACAATTATTCTATGACTATTTTAAAAATAAATAATGCAAAACAATTTCTAACAAAAGTCTCGTTGCGTGAATTAGTGTTGTTGAATTAAGAATTCTATTCCAAATATTTTCACACATGGAATAAGGCTTACAGTTTTTTAATTTATGGCAAGCTATTGAACGACCAACAGATAAAGAAACTTTAATAAATTTAATTTAAAACAAATTTTAATTTTAATTCTTGTGTTCAATTTTTCAATTACTTTTCTCTGCAATTCAAAATGAAAAGCATGATTCATAATCAAGTTTGCCCTATAGGTGATACAGATCCTAATGATCTAGACCAGGCCTGTCCAACCTTTTAGAAAGCAGGGGCGCACCTCAGAAAGTTATAAACATTGAAGGGCGCCATTATTCACATGAATCAAAACACGCATATAATCTCTCTGTAAGTAGTGGTAGCAGCATACACATTTATAAGTAAGTGTTACCTTTTATCTCATTTTTCTTTTTTATTTAAAATATGTACCCCTATTTTTGAATGGTAATATTTGCTTTATTTAATCACTGATTGTCTGAAATTAAACAAAGCTAAGATTACTATAGGGAAATAGTGGTAAATATTTTGAATAAAAAATGCGTTAACTTGGCAACACTGCGACTTATACGCAGACTTAAGGATCCTACTATTCAAGAAATAGTGTAAAAATAATTTGCAGAAAAAAACTCTATAAATTTTAGTAAATTTAGAGGCACATTATAATGAGAGGAGACCGATCTTAAACATTTTGTAGGGGGAGGACCCTTTAATTGAGCTTATAATTAACAAAAACAACAAGAACGAAAATAGAAAACATGAAAGCGTGAAAATATTATCGATTTTAAAGATAACAATCTTTAAAATGGACTTTTATATTTAAGAAACGCTTGCAACAGGAAGCATGTTAAAGGGCGCCAAAAAAACTATCAAAGGACGCCATGGCGCCCGCGGGCACCGCGTTGGACAGCACTGATCTAGACTATGTGCGTCCCCCCACTTTTTTTCCCAGGACTACACCACTGAACACCAGCTGCATAACATTCTTTGAGTTTCTGTCTCAGCCACATTAGGACTTCTAGTTGAATCTTTTCATCATCTGTGAACATAATCTTGCTTTCAAGATGGTTTTTTAGTGGACTAAACAGATGGAAATCGCTTGGGGCTAAGTCGAAGCTGTATGGTGGATGTTGAAGAAGTTGCCAACCAAACTTTTGAATTGTCTCCTGTGTTCAACTTGAAGTCCTAATGTGGCTGAGACAGCAACCCAAAAAATGTTATGCAGCTGGTGTTTGGGCACTGATAAAACGGTGATATATATGTGCATAAATATTGGTGGAGAATATGTTGAGAAAAAAATAGTTTTGAAGTGAATATCATTGTAAGTTATTATTTAATTATCTTTTGTGACTTACTTAATGATTTTCCCTCGTAAAACGGAAACTTTATATAACGGAATTCTGCCTTAAACATAAAATATCCATGGTTCGTACGAAAGGAATATCAGACAATCATAACTGCTCAATCGAAAATCTCTCCAATACGGAATTTTGTTTCAGTCTCTAGCGATTCTTCTTTTACATATTTTACTGTTTAAAAATATTTACTTGATACTAAGACGGAATCTCAAGTGACCAAAGAAAATTTTCGTTTGAGATAGGTTTTGTCTTATTAAGTAGATCTGTATTGGATTTCCTTTAAGAGCTTTCATGTTTTAAATAGATAATTTGCATGTCACGCACTCAACAAATTGCAGGCGAAAAGTAACAATACTTGTAGAGTTAGTAATTCATAATGTATTAATTCCTACACAAAATATAATGCATCCTAACTACTTGAAAATTACGGGAGATTTAGCGGAACTTCAAAAAATTATCTCAACGTTTTGCATACGTTAAGTTGAGTAGACAGGCAACAACCCAGTTTGTTGACAAACATGCACATTATCTAGAAATATAAATGTTATATTTGTATATGATTCATAAAATGAAATTTTTTTTTAACTAGACAAGTATCAGTTCATAAGAAAAACTATCCCCGATGAAAATTGCGTCATATTTTAAATCCTGTGACGGTTTTCATTCAGAAAAACTTAGTATTTTATAGCAATTACACAAAGTAGCGTAATTTTCGCAGAATGTATTGGTCACCAAAATATAAGTTTAACATCCTTTTATATAATTTCTTATAATTTTAAATTATTTAAATCTATAATTAAAAATATCTCTGCAGGGTAATTAATTTCTGCTCTTCATTGGAATATATGCCTGTCAAATTTCGAAACTCCCATAACCTTAAACTACAACAAAAAATCAATATGACAATGTTTATCCATAATTAAGGTATTTTTTCAGATTTTTTTCGCCACTGAAATAAGTAAGCATCTCTAATGCTTAACAAATAAGCATTTAGGCTTTGAAAGTCTTTGGAGCGTGATAAACATTTTGATATTGTCGGTAGATCTACAGCTGCTAAAAGTGTAGCACTGTGAAATAAAAATACAATACATATAATGAAGGTTAAAGGTATCTTTATCTACATATTTTCTTTATTTTTAAACTTCTATGCTCCACCACGTTTTAATTTCTTTTTTAAATATCATATAACTTCAATTTGTTTTTAAAGATGTGAAGTATTTTGGAATAGAAACATAATTTATATTGATTTTTAGATTATTTTAATCAAATAAAAGTCGTATCTAAAGTGACATGTAATCTCTCTATATTAAAAAAAAGTAACCACCGCTGCCGCCGCTGTCAATTAAGATTTTGTGCCTTGAAGTCTTTCTGGACTAATATCTAGAAAACTATTGCATGTAAAATTTTAAAAATTGGTAGTTTTATAAAGAAATGTTCGATAAACACGCTGAAGCAAACAGTTTTTAAATCGAAGAATTATTTTAAGAGATATTTAAAATCAAAGTTCGTCAAAACAGTTTTTTGAAAAAAGTTTTATAGGAACGAAAACTATCCGCAGGAATTTAACCATAATTTGTAAGGATATAGTTGACAAGTTTGCGGAGTGCAGACTGCAATCACTTTTTTAATTTGAGTAATTTTTTCAGGTTATATTTCAATTTTTTATTCAAAATTTTCATTATTTTAACGAAGATTTATTTCATATTTCATAAATTCCATTATTTGAACCGTTGCCAATTTTTTATTCAAAATTTTCATTATTTTGACGAAGATTTATTTCATATTTCATAAATTCCATTATTTGAACCGTTGCCAATTTGTAAAATAGCGCACGTAATAAGATTCCCTTTCAATTAAGAAATGTATTTACACGAGACTATTAAAAACAGAAATAAAACTTTAAAATAATATTTAAATGATCACGTGTTAAAAGCAATAAATGTAGAAAATGACGTAATAAAAATATACTTGCGCGTGAATATTACAAAGAGAAATACGAGTAACTAGGGAAATTCACGTCACATTTAAAATGATAAAAAAAAAACAATATTTCCAAACAATTTCAATTAATTATTATATTTTCATGAGAGATCAATTTATTTCGACATATCTTTTACCCATTATTGAAAATTTTAAAACAGCGTAAATAATAATATTTCCTTTCCAATGTCAAAATTCTTCTATTTGTTTATTTGGTGTTACAGTTTAACGATAGTTTTTTTTTTTTTTTAATGAAAATTGATTGACGGGGTAATGGAGAAGTATCAAAAGACAAATAAGCGTTGAATTAAAAATTCCCCGATGAAAAAACTAACTCGTGTAACGCATCTGATGTCAACTGAAAGTGACGCGACGCCACGATTATGCACGTTTGGCGCTAAATCATATATTTTGGTGGCAGTTACAGTTGTAATCTGTTTCAACAGCAGTTGATTCGACCTTAAAATCCCTCAGTCAAAGGAAAATGAATGGAAACCCTGTTACAGCAGATCGCCACTGGTTGTTTAATTATAATACAATCTTCCGTAATCGTTTTAGAGATGATCAAATCAGAGTGTTTTTAAATCATGCGGTGTCAGAACGGGGGTTGGCGAGCGCAGCTCGTAGGGGACAGAGCCCCCTAGTAATTAACAAATTTCCTCAAAAACATTCACTAATTTGATCACTTTAAAAAGTATTCTTTGACACAAAAGCTTAAATCAATTTCCATGAACGGAATAAATGTAAAATAGAATAAATAAAAATGCTAAATAGAATAACAAAGGAAAAATGTGTGTTCCCCACTTAATCGTATTGAAAAAGTATAAAATTTCAAGCTCATGAAAAAATTTAAAATAATTATATATATATAAACGAAAATACGCAAATTGTGATTATCAAAAGTATTTTATACTATAAAATGTTACAAAGTGTTTGTTAATTGTATATGTTGCTTAATTAATGTATTAATTTTCTTTAAATGTTACGTGAACGAAGTCACGAGTAACAGCTAGTATATATATAAAATCAGTTAAGGTATTTTTCTTTTAATTTTCGAGGTGTCTGTATAATTTTCTAACCAATAATAGCCATTTAATTTCTTTAACCAACAATAACATGCGGTCGCCAAGAGGGAAAAAACCAATAGAGCTCAAAAAAAGTGAAAAATACCAATTTTTTTTATTTTAAAAGCCAAAATCAATCAGTCGATTAAGATACAGTTCTCAAACAAATTGCATTTGAAAGAAGATTTTTTTTCCCATATAACGATGTAAAAATTGAAAACGTGCGATGTTTAGAAATTTAAAAAAATGCAGTTGCAAAAATCGCAAAACCGAAATTTTATCGTCAAGTGTTGCCATTCGCAAAAGGACGTCAGCGTTACGCACGGACACGTTTGTCCTTTATAATATAGATAGAAGAAAGTGAAAAAGAATAAAATTGCATATATTTGTCTTATTTGGGGAATAAATAATTAAAAACAATTTAAAAAATTGAAATTTCTCCAGTAGATGATCCTTTTTGGGAACTAAAGTGTTTTATGCATTATAATGTTTCGAATTTCATTTCACGTGGAATTTTAATGACGAATATTTTATGAAGTAATACTATTTCATTACATTTCAGAAGATTAATTTTCAGTAGATATTCTCTAAATGTTAAATGTGCCTCTAAACGTACGATATCGCAAAATATATAGTTAGTTGAATATGAACGTTTATGCTAAAAACAATACATAATTTCTCAGTAATAAAATGTGTTTATGTGAATTTGCCTATATGTGAATTATGTGAAATTGCCTATATACTTTTAAATATGGGCCAAAATCTCATAAGCGTGATTTTTCGCTGTCAATTTTCTGCTGATATCTGATTTTTCAAAGTGTCATATTATGCTCAATTTAAACTTTTAATAACCACTGATATATTGCAGAATAATAATTAGTAGATGGGCCCAAACTTTATTGAAAAAGACATGATATGGCAATTTTTATCAGACAAAACACAAACTATTAAGGGACAGAAGTCACAGGGACAGTAGTGACATTTTTTGCAATTTTGCCACGTTACATAAAAAAGAAAATTTTTAGAATGTTACAGGCACTATTTTCAAAGATATATTAAATCTCCTATTAAATGGATAGAAATTACTTTATCTATAAATATTAATGTTTAAATTAACATTAGGGACGTTAAATAAATGTACGCTTACCTTTTCCCCATTCTTTTCAATCCAGAAATTCTTCTTTATGAACAAAAAGAAAGCAATGGCGACTTTTTAAGAACAACATGTTCTCCCCTTCTAGAAACAATACTGAAAATGACTGCATACTGCCATCTGGTGGAAATATGGGGAAACTCATACACAGGGACAGTAGTGACCAGAAAAGTGAGGGACACAACTTTAAACCCAACAAAAACAAATATAATACATTTCACTCATATAAAAATTATATTATTATGCTACATCAGATTCATATCCATAATAAATGCATTGGTTTTTCAACCTTTTATAATAATTATTGTTTGTTGATGATTTTAATGATCAGGTTATGGGTTGAAGACAGGGAACAGTGGTGATTTTTGAGATATTTAAATTCCATTTTAAAGATTAAAATAACAGACTTTCACAGTAAAAGAAACATAATATTATAGATCAATCACAGAGAAATATTTTAACATTAAATGATAATTTATATTGTAAAGAAATTCCGAGAGATATACTGCGTACAGAGAAATCATATTTATGATATTTTGGCCCATATATCATATTTATCGATGGAAACGTTGTATGTTTCTATATTTATACTTGATGAGTATTTTTCTTTCATTATCTCCATGCGCAGAACGGGTTTACTGCTAGTTTTTTAATAAAAATCCTTAATTTTCGTAAACATTCTCTATAAGTGCAATCTGAGTTTCAAAAGGGGTCTAGCAAAATATTTCCTTAGTTGAAAAGAACTTCTATTAAAATAGAAAATGTCAATTTTGTGATTCAGGAAATATGATTATTTTACTACGCTTGCATTTTAATAATCTGTTTTGCAGTAATTTGCTTGTATATCTTAATCTGATTCGTTTTGCAGTCATATAATTATGCTGTTTGTCTGCAATTAACTGGAACTTTTTATTTATTCGAAACTTTTGTTATATTGACATATTAATCATTCATTATCAGATCTAAAATTTTATTTCACTTTGGACAAATGCCAATACTTAAGATAAAGTTTTATTATTTTTGGAAAGTTTTTTTTTTTCCTCAAATTATTAAAACTGAGTTTGAAATACCTATATCATAATTGTTATCTTCATTATTAATGTCGTAAATCTACTATTGTTTTCATCTTTGATAATTGTGTTAAATCGTTATTGTTTTTAATTTGTTATTAAGTATCATGGTACTATTGTCTTTTAAGCGCAAAAAATTGGTTGGGGTTATTAAGTAATTTCTTATTATGCGACGTTTTCATTAATCAGATCAACAAGATCTACTGAGATTAATGATGAAAAGCTGATGTAAATATTAACGTAGGGTTTAATTTTTAATCCCAGTGTTAATATGATTACAAAAACTGCTCCGGCTGTTCTAAATTATTAAAAAGTGCGAGAATGCAAAAATGTCATATATTACGCATTAATTGTGGTTTATTTATTTTCATTTGCACGAAGCAGCAATGATCTGAACATAAACAAATTTATTGATAAAAAAAGTTGCAAAAAAGAACAAAAGCTGTGCAATATTATAAACTAAGTTGCATTTTTATATTGTAATTAACATAAATTGAAAAAACGAACCTGTATAAATCGCTTTGTGAAGTGTGAATATATAAAAGTAAAAAATAGAAAAAAAGATGAACAATAAAGGCAGTATATGAAGTCGTGCGTTGTTTATTGATTATCATCAATTCTCATGTATTATATGATAAAAGCTTCATGAACCTTAGCCATATAGATGCAAAATTAAAGTGAATTTCTAAATCTGACGATGCCGCTTAGCAACAATTAACATTATGTTCAGCAGAATGAAAATAAAAATGTTGAATATAGTATTTAAAATAAAATTTTTTTAATCTAATCTAAAACTCATTTTTAATATTTTACAATAATCATCTCAGATGCAATAAGCAGATTTAACAGAGCAATAAAAACTTTAAAATGACTGAAAAATCAAATATCTCATTACAGATATATTAATATTAATTCATATTAAACACTTTCCAGCATTATTTAAATACAATTTAACATTTTACATCTTACGTATAAATTTTTAAAAAATCCAATTATTTATTTTTTTTTTAGCTGTGTACGAACTTTACTCCACGTATTACAGACGAATAGTTCCACGTATTACAGAGCCGAATATATGCACAGGCGTTTAGAAGGTATGCGCTTTAGGTGGTGGAGGGAGACTCCGAGAACATGAGAGATCCCGATAAATGTATAGACATCATGGACAAATTACTGGGCTACTATTTAAGTGTCTGAATAATAACAAATGTGCAAGACCACCTATAGAAATTGCAGGGACAAGGATAATTTAAATATTTAGGACAGCCCCTCGAGAAATCCTGTCAATGATATAATTTTAAAATGTTGTTTAAGAGGCTAGTTCACTGAGGCGAAAACAACCGATCGCTAATGTTAATCCTATGGGGGAAATAATTTACGATATCTCGTTCGCATTTCAATATTTTTAAATGCTTTTTTTGCATTGGATAGCTGAGGTCAATCTCTATGCACGCTCCTTTGTACTTTATCGATTTTTGTTGCAGTATTTTTATTTATTTATTTATTGAGGATACTTTCACTTTTGAAACCGGTTCCGAAAGTGAAAGTATCTTAATAAAAAAAACTTGTAATCAAAATCGAAAAAGTACAAAAGAGCGTGCACAGAGATTGATCTCAGCTATCCAATGCAAGAAAAAAAAATCATTTAAAAATGTTGAAATGCGAAAGAGAAATCGTAAATTATTTCCCCCATAGGATTAACATTAGCGAGCGGGTGTTTTCGTCTGAGTGAAGTAGCCTCTTAACCATCCATAGGAGAACTTAGAAATTGGAGGCCAGGGAAAAATCGCCCCTTTTACCAACCCTCTCAGCAGCTTATTCCCTTGTGATGGATATTTTTAACTCTTAATTTTAAAGCTATTTTCATGTGAAAATTATTGTGCTGCTTATTAACTCTTTTTTCTTATAATTAGAGTTTGAAAACGTTTCGATTATTTGGGGAATGAGATATGCAATTTAGTGCCTTATATCCCTAATACCTTATTCATTTTTCAAGAGAAAGGACAAATACTTGTTAAAATTCAGATTTATGTTTGACAGTTTAAATACAATTAAGTTTTTCAATTCAGGAACGGGACCTTAAGCATTACAAATTCTACGTCGTCCATTATTTTAAGTGTGGCCCTAAAATACTATAATTTTGTTCACTCATTAGTTCACAAATTATTTAAACTCGTAACCTTTAAAGCAAGATGTAAGCAGTAAATGTCTATAAACGACAACTCATTAGAATTATCTCATGTGCACTTGTAAAAGAGGTATAGTTGCTATGCAGATCATTTTCTACAGGGATGAAATGAACTTAAATGAACTTCAATAATACATATAAATTTCATACCTATTCAAAATTATTTATGGAAGTTACAACACTGTTGGAAATACGCAAATAGACAGGCAAACCGGAACCACATTTTTTTTTTTCCAAAAAGCATATAAAACATTGCTTTTGAATTAGAAAAAGTAATGTCATTAAAACTTTCTTGAAAGAATTAATATTCAACAAATAGTAAAATATCCGAATAATTTTGTGCAACCCTATAAAAGATTTACCATTGTTTAAAGTGGCGTTAGGTTTAAGGAAGCCGGAGCAATTTAAAATATTGCGCTTTCTACTGTAGTTTTTTTACAATAATTTTTATGAAACAATTTTATGGAGCAGTAAAAATTTAGCGCTCGGGACTATTTCCTCCTTGGGCTCCCTCCCCCATAACGCTACCCCACTGCTGTAAAATACACCATTTTGTAAAAATACATGTTGTAGTAATAACTTCACTTAACATATGCCAACTTTAGTGAGTTAGTGGTATAACGTCACAAAAGGCACTTCAAACAATTACCGACCATAGGCAATAACGCATCCTCATTATTTTGTGTATCTCTGTAGAAAAACTGTAAATACCATGAATGCAAGTTTCAATAACGAATAAAACTCAGAAACAGACTCAAAAACATGTATTAATTTCCATGCATAGTTAAGAAAGTTAGAGTAGAGTGCCGACGGATACACAGACCATAACTGAAGTCATACAGGCTTTTCAACTACCTTGGAAAGTTTTAATAAATTCAGATGTCCACATGCCTCAATGTTTTTCTCAGAAAAGTCATTCATAAAATTTTACATTTTTTAAAGAAAATTACCTCTTAGAACACTAAAAGATTGCACAGATTTCCTTTTCAAATTTAGAACTAATTGGCATTTTTGTTATATGCATCAGAAATAAAATATATGATTAAACTGTCCAGTAGCATACTACATTTTAGTGATTTAGGTACTTTTGCTTTCGTCTTTTTGTCTTTCTCCACTGCCTATTTGTTATTTCCCATGGACTCCTGCGTCACCCAGCATTCATCTCATTAATAATGCGGCATTTACGTCCAGATTATACAAGGAATATATATATAAAAGAAAAACAGATAATTGTCCTGCGGTTAAAGTTTTTGCCATAAACACAAGCTTAATATGAAGAAAATGAAATGAAAGGGGTGGGGCGCTTACGTAAATTCCATCAAAATTAATACACATTAATATGACCTTTCACATTTTTACTGTCACTTAATTAACAATTAATCTTTTCATTAACGTAGCCTCCTTCAAAAATAATCGATAAAAATCAAGGCCATGATAAGAGAAGTGATGAGTTAGAGCCAGCTATACTCAACATGCGGCCCGCGGGCCTCATATGGCCCGACGACCTTCTATGTGTGGCCCGAAACACATAATTATTAAACCAGATTTATAAAATTAATTGAGATGTGCATAATAAGTATTTAAGACTTTCATTGTTGTTTTATATATTTTCATCATAGGAAGACAAAATTTGTCCTGTTATTTATAATTAATTTAAATTATGTTAAAACGTCTTAACCCCTTGGGGACGAGCGACACGTATACGTGACGCATAAGATGCTCAAAATCCTCGATTATTCCCACCAGTTAATTTTTATTGTAAGCTTTGCCTCATTTAATGACAGCAATTCTGTGATTCAATTAGGCGAACATTTCTGTTTTGAGAAACCGGTGGTAAAAGATTAAAAATTATGTAAAGGACGCTCGTCGCGAAGGAGTTAAATGCTGTTTACTTAGTAAAAAGGCTTATTTAATTGTATGTATTCCGATGTGTGCTACAGTGATGAATACATTTCTTAATCTTCAACACATAGCGAACATTATTTCAAATTAATTAGATGTGCACTGCATATTTTTAGAGTTAAGAAAAAATAAAAGATTTTTCATTGAGCGAAATGTTAATTTATTAGAATAAATGACATTATTTTTTTCTTTAGAACTTGGAAATTCTTCATTCTGATATCATAACGTCTTACACTTACTATATAGCTAATACTGCTTTTTAGGAATGAACGTTTATAACGGAAATAACTGGCACGAAAGAATGTTTACTTAGAGGCCTATTTCTACAACATTTGCCATAGAAATCTACCACGAAATGTATTGTTTGAAAATAGTGGTGTTAAGATTTTTTATAACATTTTTTGCTTGCCAAACGTTGAATCCCACTGATAATATTATCTTTGTCATATTGCTTTATTATACTATTTTTATTATCTTATTATTTTAATTACCTTTTTTATATTTTTTGTAAGTGCGTTGCGGCCTGCCTAGCATCGCAAACATATGTTTGCGGCCCGCGAGAAAAAAAGGTTGAGTAGGGCTGAGTTAGACAGTTAGTTATATATAGCTCTGAGATGGAGGGGATCTTGCCAGAGGCCAATTTTAAATACATTGTATGCATATATGGGACATGTAAAGAGGCTCATAAGCAAAGTAGCCAAACTTCCAGCATTTTGCAGAACAGTCCTGGAAAAACAATGAAAATCCCGCTTTATATTATCTTTTCTAGAACATACCGCAAAATATCAAATGTACTCTGGAAATACCACCTTCCCGTTAAAATAAAATAAAATTTAGCGCTAGTGAGAATGTACTATCTTATATCCAATGGTTGGAGTATCATAATTGAAATTTTTTTCCAACAGAGCGAAAGTACGCCGGGGCCAGGACTCGAACCTGGGTACTTCGGCTTGCCGTGCCAACGCTTTCCCTACTGAGCTATCCCAACGATATCCTGGCTGGCATATCTCATTCTTATTTGTTGGACAAGGCTGCGAACTGCAGCGCTAATTCATTCATCCGAGCTATAACTATAGCATTTTACACAGCTTCAATTCGCAGCCTTTTCCAACAAATAAGAGTGAGATATGCCAGCCAGGATATCGTTGGGATAGCTCAGTAGGGAGAGCATTGGCACGGCAAGCCAAAGTACCCAGGTTCGAGTCCTGGTCCCAGCATATTTTCGCTCTGTTGGTAAAAATCTGAACTATGATACTCCAACCATTGGATATAATTTACCTAGTTGAATATACCTTCCTATGTTCATTATATACTATCTTAATTACTATAAAAATATTTTTTTATCTCTATTTTATAAGAAAGAAAATATTTGTTGTAGTTGTGTCATATTTCGGAAATACATAGTACAAGTACAAGAGAGGAAAAAAAATCATCGCTCAGGAACTCAGGAATGAAATAGTGCACGGGTGATCTGCTACAGTGATAACGATATAACAATCGAATAAACGATTTAAAATAAAATTTTCGAAGAAAGAAAAGCAAAGCGAATTAATCTTTTGATTATTAGTTGGGCCATATACGTCCCAGTGGACTATTTTTTTATTCCATTCATGGCACTATTTTGAAAAATAATCTCTGCCATACACTTATGCTAGGATATTTTCAAGAGAAATCTACCAGAAAGATTTTTTTTTCAGATTTTGGTATGATTGTATATAAAAATAGTTGCCAGTCCTGGCCTGTAAAAAAAAGATTAAACCCTGTTTCTTTACTGATATGTCCACAACAATGTAAATGTAGCTGTGCTGGTGATACTCTCAACTGCATCTGTATGAAACTAAGGTAATTTTATTGCTTACAATTGGCCAATTTGTCATAATTTTGTGAATGCGAGTGATGGTTCGAAAAATGTTGAGATGGTATTTTCAATTTTAATTTTTTCCATGCTTAACTGAAATATTTTACTTAAGATGCTAATTTATAAATTTTGTCTGTATTTGGTTCAGACAGCAAAAGCGTCCTGTATTGAAGTTTTCAAAACTTGTCTGCTTACTCATGAGCCTAATTTGTATCGAGCTTCACAACTTCAGTCAACGGATAAGCTGCATATAGACTTTGTAAGATTTAATGAGTCTACAAATTTTAGGACTTTACTTTTTAAAACGACAAATTCCAATAAAACTAACAAACGATAATTGTTGGCAATGTTACGCTGAATTCAGGGCTTTACCTCTGAAAAGGACTTCTATAATCCTAGGGGAGGTGATTACAGAATCTCTGGCTAATATTCCATTCTGGCCCGTTAACACAGTAGAAAAGTCAACATTTCCAGAGACAGTTTGGTTTCCATGGAAAGTGAGTCTGATTCCTTAATCATTGATGGCATTTTTTACTATAATAGTACGACTTGCTTTTCCTAATATGTCGTTCGCTTAAATACTGAAATCCCCTTGCAATTAATGGTTCTCTTTATTTCCAGTCAACATCTACTGACATCTCATACAATCACAATCGTCGAACGTCCTGCAGTGATCTTACAGATCCTGTAATTATCATGTCCTATGAGAACCATCCACTACAGTATATACCCAGAGGATATCGAGATCGAGTTATCCCATTACATTCTCCTTAGAAATGCTTATGGATTGTTTTAACGGACGCAAATGCGCATTAGTGTTCTTAGTTTCCTTCCACCATCCTTCAATACCATAATTATCCAACAAGGTGTCTTAAAACGTCATTCGCAAGACGTCTATTAATGTGTCATTTTGACATCTAGTGGATATTTTGTGACCGTCTGCAAGACAATTTTAAGCATCCAGAGTATATCGGTTATTTTGAATATGATATCTTCTGGATGTTTTCTTCAGTATGTCAGTGTGTTATCTGAAATGGTTTTGAAAGCTGGGAACAACGTGCCTTCACGAGTGGATTATATACAGAGTGGTCGAGTTGACAAATACCACGGTCCCGTGGTAATTAAATCCCGAATAATGGAAAGTTAACAGAAATATACAAATATTATGCAATTATTATTTTATGGTTTAAAGTGAGCAGAAAACTGTGAAAGCCTTGACTGCAACAAAAAGCTAACAGGCAAATTACAGACATAAGGCAAGTATATGTCCCCTGTAAGTGCTTAGATACATGTATCCGTATAATAAAGCCTCAATGCTTCTGTTCTTGCATTAGTTGGAACAGTTCTATTGATGTGCGAAAATGTACTAAAAGGAATATGGAAAAGTAATTTTTACTATAATCGTGAATAATAAAATATGATTATCAGAGACAATATTTTGCAAAGTGTCCCTGTACAAAACAGTACTGACAATATTTATTCAGATAATTAATATGACACGAGAGAAGTTTCCATTGTGTTTGCGATCGTTCGGAGTCAAGAATAGAGTAAAGTCGGGGGTCTCCATTCGGAATCAATTATCATGTCGAATATTGACTATTCTAAGAAGCATACGATATATCACAACACATATTAAATTTACTACATTGCAAAAACCACAACACGGCACAAATATAAATAATATACAAGTTTAACACATTTTACAGATTTTTTTAAAAATCCGTCTCACTATGACACACAACATTAAAGATGCTCTGAACTGGCTGTTTACCTAGCTTTTTTTTAAACTTTTGAGTCTTATAAATAGGGTGCCTGGATCCCCAAGAAATCAGTTTTGCCACAGATTCCAACAATTCCATTCTCGTCAAGCGATTTCTAGCAAAAATAAAAATGTAATTAATCACTCCATCATCTCCCTTATTATCCAATTTTGCCAAATGAAGAATATTTTGTGTTCGCGAAAGTGAAGTCTCAAATCAAAATGTCATTCTTCTAAATAACGTAGAAGAAATTCAGGAAAACGCAACCGAAGGCTTAAATAGCTTTCCTTAAAAAATCATGATTTACTACATATGCCCAGGGGCCTCCGTGGCCGAGTGGTTAAGACACCATTTCGCTAATCGCTCGAGAGCGTAGGAGACAGGGTGCCGGTACAGCGCCTAGAATACATAGTGTGGAAACCGGCAAATGGTGTAATGCTTTAAAAAGTGCTAAAAAGTTGTAGCCTATAAATGTGCAACGGTGCTCCTACGAAGCCTACGATAATGTTGCAACCAGAGACAAAAAAAAATGCGTATCACGTTTTTTAGCCATGCTTTCATAATTTAAAAAAAAAACTTATAAAAATCACTAAGTCAGAGGAGAAAATGATATAATTTAAGTATTTAAAATACTTACCACCAGCCAAAACATTCTAATACAATGTCAAGAGCTAGCAGATGGCGCTGCGAACCCATCCAAATATTTTCAGCAACGTTGTACATTTATTGGATACAATTTTTTAGTACTATTTTGTAGCCGGTTTCCACACTATGTATTCTAGGCGCTGTAGTGCCGGGTTGGTGCCGGGTTCGACTCCCGTCACCTCCATTGTACACTTTTTGTGGAGTTCCGGGCTGTAATTTTTCAGTATTGTAATTTCCTCGTGTCTATCCAGTCCTCATCTTGACGAAATTTTATAAGCGGATATTCGTATCAAGCACACAAATCTGATGTATATGTTTAACAAACAAACATATGTTCAGAATGCTTCTGTTTTTCTTTCTGTTATTTTAGCAAAAATAATTATTTTTCTGTCATATTATTAGAATTCAACTTTAATTCTATTTTTTTTTTTTTTTTTTTTGATGGAATATGATAGGTAATTCTAAGAAAAGAATGCTAAAAGATGGATGAATATTTAAAAAGAAACACGAATCCATTAAAAAATAAATATCTCTTTTAAAAGCTTTCCAACATCGATGAAAAGTCTAAGACCTCGGTTCCTCTCTCTGTGTGGGTGTGTGTGCGTGTATCCGCCCCTAAAAACATATGTTTCGTAAAGATATTTAGATTGGCAGATAAATAATATACTTTATTTAGATTTATTACATCCTTTTCAGTATTGAAAATGGTGCATGCATCATTTATCGTTGTTTTACAAAGAATATCAAAATAATTGGAATGCATTATGGCTTATTGCCAGAAATTTGAATGCATCCTTATGATATTATACTATTTCAAACCGAAGAAAATTGATACACTAAGGCTTCCAACAGTATGTCGGAAGATGTAGAAAATTATGCCTGAAACATTATAGTTCTTTTATAGGACCACACGAAATTTCTTCACAATTACTTTGTCTCTCCTATTAATAGAAAAAACACTAATTATTGAAATAACTTTTCTACATAATCCCACATAATGCTCAAGCACCTTTTTCATATAAAGTTTTGGCATTTAGGCATTTTATTAAGAGAGCCTTTACAGTTTGTACTCCAGATCAGTTAACCAGTGAAATAAATAAAATACATGAAATAGCAAGAGACAACGGATATAAAGAAAGCACTATTAATAAAGTAATTACGAGCATGGAGAAGAAGGAGAAGAAAAACTTCAATAAACAAAATTCAAAGTTATCTACTTTACACTATTTCTCTGGGTTCTTTAAGAGATTGAAATATAAACTTAGCAAATTCAATATATATCTTATCACAAAACCATCCATAAAATTAAAAAGCGTAGTTTGTAAAAAAATAGACCCAATAGAGCCATAACTATCAGGCGTTTATGAAATCCCGTTCACCAGAGCAGATAGAACATGTATTAATATTAATACAAATGTATTAATATTATATGAACATGTATTAATATTATATGAACATGTATTAATATTAATACGAATGTATTAATATTATATGAACATGTATTAATATTAATACGAATGTATTAATATTATATGAACATGTATTAATATTAATACGAATGTATTAATATTATATGAACATGTATTAATATTAATATTATATGAACATGTATTAATATTAATACGTGTAATATTATATACCAATGACCAGTAGAAAGTTTTAAAAAAGATTAAAAGAGCATATGGCGAATATCAAATATGACAGAAGCACTACAGCACTAGCAAGACTATAAAAACTGATTTTAAAAATAGTAAAATAGTTTATCCATCAAGACTTTATTTCCCATCTATTATCCGTCAATCAATAGAAATCTATATGCGTAACGTGAACATTTGCAATGAATCCGCCTCATTTGAATTACCTAAAATTTGGCACAAGGTACTTTTCAGCTTTAAAAAGGCAATAAGGAAATATTAATTTTCACGTTTACAGTTGACTATTTCAGGCACCAGCTTATTTACATATATGATCTTGTGATTTATGGTTTTCAAGTTTATTTTCAAAAATTTGCGAGAATATGTTTGTTTATCGTTATATATCTTGAAAATGGCGCCGTATATGAGCTCTTAAATATATGTCGATCATTAAAAGGTTTTTATAAGACTTTTGTGTATTTCTTTGTATCACTTAAGCATTTTATCTATATTGTAACTTTTCTATTAAAACAAAACGTCCAACATTTCATAGAAAATGATTTATATGTTATTATAGAAAGGCTAGTTTGCATGCCATGCGTTGTGAGAGCATGGGTCAGGCCAAGCATACAAATATAGTATGAAATTAAATAACATAATACGTTCGAGGTTATTTTCATTTCAGAGTCTTTAGATAAAACCCCACCATCCCCTATCGAAGAATTTGCTTGCAGGTTATCCACTCATTATTTATTTTTTTTTGTTTATTGCCTGAAAGAACTGAAAGTGAAAGAAGAAGAATATGCTAATAACGTAGATTGATTAGGGATAACCTGTTAGTGCAACAGGAGCTTAAAAAAATAATTAAAATTTGTATGAGTGGTTGTTAAATACCGAACATCTGTCTTACAGACGTCAATGAGATGTAACACTTAAAAGAAATTACCTCCAGTACGCAGTTGCACATTAATTCTGTCACAGTCGTATCAAGTTTCATATTTTTGTAATAGTTTAGACAACATTTCATTAGTTGTTAATCACGGTATGTGAACCGAAGAACAGTCTTTTGTTCACCTTTTTGTAGGCTGTTGTTTCCCCTATTAATTTTCCCATGATGCATCATCCGCAATGTCTGGACCAGTCCCAATGCAACTAAACTTATCAATAATAATAGATTTACCATTTCGACTCAAAAGTAAAGAAAAACTAATGTATAACAATACATACAGTCACGGTAGAAAACGCCATGTTTGTCGTTCAGAAGTTGGATGCAAAATACTCAGTACCAATATTTCTTGGTACTAAAAGTACTCCGTCGCGTCTATTGATAAAGAAGTTCTGATTACTTAAGAGCCTACACTAGACAAGGGAAAACTGCTCAAGCTAATGGTAATCCTATGGGAACATTCTTTTGAAATTTCTCCACTCGCACCTTAATATTTTTTTTTTTTTTTTTTTTTTTTTTTTTTTTGCTGCATAGGATACCACGATATGTATTGTTCAGGTCTGCCACTGGCGACTATTTTTTTAGATCTATCTCGCACAATTTTTTCACATACCCTTTGACAACATGGTGTGCATGAGAAATACACTATAAAATTTATTTTATTAAAATAGTGGTGCGAATAGAATATAAAAATAGTCGTTAGTGAAAGCTCTAATTGTTGTACGTTTGTATTTTTTCGCTTTTAGTTACAGTTTTTTAATATACAGATGCGTTCACTTTTGGAACCGGTTCTAAAAGTAAAATTATCCTCACATAAAAAAACTGCAAAAAAAAAAGTAAATAAATAAACTGCAAACGCACAACAATATATATATATAGACCTCAGATACCCTATGCAGAAAAAAAAATTTAAAAATATTAAAATGCGAGTGAGAAATTTGAAAAGAACGCTCTCATAGGAATACCATTAGCTTGAGTGTTTTCCCCCGTGACTAGTGTAGGCTCTTAAAAGCCTTACACTAGTCGGCGAAAACACTAATAAGCTAATGTAAAACCTGTAGGAGCGTTCTTTTCAAATTTCTCTTCAATTACATTTCAATATTTTTAAATATAGATATTCCATAGGATAGATGAGGTCGATCTCTTTTTTTCACTTTTTAATTTTGGTTTATTTATTTTTTTATTTTTTTTATTTATTTTATGAGGATGCTTTTATTTTCGAAACCAATTCGAAAAAATAAAGTGACCCATAAAAAACCGGAAGCCAAAATCGAAAAAGGTAAAAAAATGCTCGTTTAGAGATCAACCTCAGCTATCCTATGCAAGAAAAAAAAAACATTTAAAAATATTGAAATTTAAGCGAGAAATTTGAAAATAACATTCCCATATCTTTGACATTACCTTGCGAGCGTCTCTTCCTGACTAGTGTAGACTCTGAAGTAAATATCTATACTAATAAAAGAAAGTTTCGCTCTGTATGTCTGTGTGTGTGTGTGTGTGTGTGTGTGTCTGTTGGCGATGGCTAGGAAAATTTAGCGCACCTAGAAGTCTGTAAATTTAGATTTAGGTAGTCCAAACCCTCTCCTGATATACCTGAGCCTCAGAATTTTAAAATTTTGAAAATTAAAGTAGTTATCAATTAAAAACTGATCAAAGATCACAAATAAAAAAGTAATTATTCTGAAGCGAGCTGGCGCATGCGTAGAAACCAATTTCCGTATCTTCCGGAACAGAAGAAAGAAAGCAGAAGACATTCCGTTTTTGTTTAAAGTATTTCTAAATTCCCCATGGACAAACGGCTAAAAATACGGAAAAACCGTCTACATATTCTAAAAGTACATACTTTTACGTCTAGAACGATCTGGTTGGTTTGAAAAAATTTTACATTGAACCCTTTCAAAAAAAATAATCAAAAAGCATCGAATTCGTGTTTTTTATTTTCTCCCGTTTTCCGAGCCTTGCATCTACCGGAATACAAAAGATACGGAAAAACGAAGGTCACCAAATTAAAGAACTGTTTTTGTCCTTTTCAAAGCCACCTTTGGTTTTAAAAAATACAAAAATTAACCCTTCGAAAAAGTATATTTTCTGTATGCCGTTTTGTGATTTTGGCAATTTTTAAAATTTCGCATCGGCGATTCTGAGACAGGTACGAAAAGCTAAAAATACCAGACAATATCTACATTTATTCCTTTTTCGACATCTGTATTTGTTTTTGAAAAATACGAATATTAATCCTTCAAAAAAAATTCGTGCACAGGACTCTCTTTTGCGAATTCTGATTTTCTGCTATATATTAAATCTGGCATCGGCTTTCTAAAATAACCAAACAAAAAGCAAACACACCTAAAGACATCTACGTTCTATCGGATTTAGGCAGAAACCTTTAGTTTAAAAAATAAATCACGTTAACCTTTTCGAAAACGTTTTTAACGGTAAGTCAATTTCGCTTTTTTAACTATTTCTCCTATCTTTAAAAATCCGAATTGGCGTTTATAAACAAGATACGAACTAAACAAGAACTAAAAATACCGTGCCTAATCTATATCCCTTTGTTTTTTAAAATCTGGTATCCGTTTTGAAAAAAATTAATTTTAACCCTCCGAAAAAAAATCCTTTCCAAAACTCACTCACGCGAATTTCCTTTTTTTTGGTCCAGATTTAAAAATCGGCATTGACTCGGGAAATGCAAGTACGGACAAACAGTAGACTCTAGATCATAGACACGTTCATTTTCTTCAAAATGCACGGTTGGGTTTTAAAAAATATCTACATTAACCTTTTAGAAACCGATCGATTACGTAACCCAGTTTCGCGATTTCCGCTATTTTGGCAATGTTTACCCGTAGTTAAATTTCAATTCTACTAGGAAATTTGGTTCGGTCAAGTGGAAAAGGCCTCTTCCAGAACAGACTGCGCCCCCTCGCGGTAGAAAGTGGAACTATAGGAGTATATCTGGTTCTATGGACTCAATTACGACGGGGTTAGTCTCATTCGACTTGATATCTATAGCCTTAAATACTTTAGCTGCACTTTCGACCGCCAGGATGCGCTTTCCGATCTTAGGTTTTATGAGCCCGAATACGACGGGGTTTGCCTCATTCGACTTGATTTCGATAGCCTTACAGATTTCAATCATATTCGTATAGAACAGATTATTAATATTTCGGATTAGCTAGTCTTGAATAAACATAATGTGTGACGATTCGTCGATCATTCTGTTATTCTTTTGAATATCTAAATATCGACAAATACTGATATATTAGACGTTCAAATTCTATTAATTACGTCACGTCTTGTGTACTTAGAAACTAATTAAAACTGTATTTAAACAAATGATATGTTATTTACAGTATATGCAGGCAGTATTTCAATAAACATTATTACGTGGTAAAAGTCACGTTACCGAGCACATTCTACGTTCCAACTAGCAACTGAAAACAGAATCATTACGTAATCCAAGAGAGGAAAGAAAAAGAGAGACGGGTAGCACTATACCTATACTACAGTGCCTAGAAGTAACTAGTGTGCTTATCGCCAATACAACCATAATAATAAAAAATGTTTCAGAAAGGAGGAAAACGACATTCTACGCGAGAGGGTGTCGAGTTCCGACCGTGGTTATTTACATTTGAAGTTACATTTAAAAGGCTTGATCCTAATGCTAGTTTCGATATAATTACCAGTATATTTTCAATTAAACTGTACGAATTTTTCTATTTCTCTAATATTTTAAAGTAAACATATATTATAACATATACTATGCTTCTTTAATGATAAATTAATGTGGATAATTCTGAAAATGCTACGAAAAAAAATCTGATCGAACATGCTTCGTTCCTGGATGTTCAAGTGGATATAGAAGTAACAAAACCAAAATAACTCTATTTTCCACCCCTAAAGACAAAAACCAATTTGAAAAATGGCTAAAAGTCATTCCTCGAGCCGATAAAGACTTAAACCAATACTCAGTTGTATGTGAATCGCATTTTGATGAGCGATTTATTCAGAGGAGTTACAAATATACGATTGAAGGGAAAGAAGCTTTACTTCCAAGAACTAGACCAATCTTGACAGTTGATGCTTTTCCATCAATATTTCCAAATCTACCGAAGTATATAACAAAAATATTGCCTCCTAAACGATCGCCTAAAATAAGGGATGGTGCCTCTCCACCTCCTAAAAAAAGGAATAAATCTGTTGAGAGCTTCTAGGCACTGTACCTATACATACAAATATTCAAAGATAGTCAAACAAGTAACATCACTATGTTTCATACTAAAAAATTTAATTGCATACTGTCATAGAAAGTTGAGTTACATGCCGAAAATTATTTAAAAATGAACCCATTGACTGATTTGTCTAAAAATCTTCAGAAGTCTTGCAACAGTGACTATAATATATCCATCAAATATGAGCTCAGTCGAAAATACCGTTTAGATGCTATCGTGTTCATTCATCACTCACACACATAGACTCAAACATAATGATAAAAAGTAAAACGAGTTGGAAATTGTACGCCAAACGTGACAAATCAGGTGCGTTCGTACTGTTATTATTTCAGTGAAATGAATGATATCATTTGTTATTATGATATAATTGATTTCCGTAATAAAATATAAGTACATTTTAAGTTGGCAACATTTCATTATTTGTTGACATTTACAGAAAATCCCAAAGAGAAATTTAAGCCCAGCTTTGAAAATTTCAGAACATGAAATCTATATTAGACTCTGTTTCCATTTAATATCTATTTCTCCGGAAACATCTGTCCAAAAAACTGTCGGTAGAATATAGGATTGCTATAATTAAACAATTTTAGTATACAAATTCGGTTTACGGTATAACATGAATCCGGAAATAATATGACTAATACGGAAATAATATGACTCCATCTTAAATAGGACGTTATCACGGCAACCTAGAATCGTTACCTATCATGGGATTTCATTGAATTAATTACGTATGATAGGATTTAACAGAATAAAGAATGTGACACATAACTTGATCATAGAGGTTATAAAATGTCATATACGTCATATACGACTATAACGTCATACATATCAGATAACTTGACAACATATTACGGTAGCTTGGCGATTATTCCAATACATCTATAACAAAGAAGTACTGATTTTTAAAAAAAAATCAAATTACTTAATAAATATTTTTATTGATATCTTTTAAAGTTTTGATTCGATTTTCATAAAATTTCAAATGACTCGAGAAAATTCCGCAACGATTATATATATAAAAGGTACTTTTCGGTTAGCCGGGCGCCAGTGAAATGTATATATCTATATATATATATCTATGTATACATACACACATATATGTATGTGTATATATATATGTATATATACATACATGCATATATAAATGTGTGTATGTATAGATATATGTATATATATGTATACATAGATATATAAATTTCACTGGCGCCCGGCTAACCGAAAAGTACCATATAAAATTTCAAACCATTCGGTTCGGTAGTTTTTGCGCTGCTATATGCGGACAAACGGACAGACGGACCAGACGACGACTATAGGTGCTACGTATTTATATAATTACGAACGCACCTAAAAATGAAGACCTGAAAATGTGAGAAAATACCAATATATACACACACATATGCATATGCATACGTAATCATAAATAAAAATTGTAAAAGTGGATTCAGAGGACATCAAAACATAAAGGTATACTAAATTTTAAAGGTGGTTTTCTACCATGATGATTACAATATTTTTCTGATGTTTGAAAAGTAAAAAAGTCCTTCCGGCCTGTACCGGGAGGAAAAGGTAGCTTTCCTATATCTTCGTTTTAAAATTTTAGCTAATGTTACACGAAAACAGCAAGCTAAAATGCAAAGAAACGTTCACAAAAGATTCGTTAATACTGAATTTGAATAAGAAATTCGCCAAATTATTGAGCAATAGCCAAATTGGCTTCATTTATGAAGACTTATTTTGATCGCCAAATTTGGCGATATTTCGCAAAATGTCGCCCAATTTTGCCAATTTTGTCGCCAATGTCGCCAATTTTGGCGTTAACGGATATGAACGGATACGAACGGATACGAACGGATATGATTGGGAAAATTATTACAACAATGAAAGAAAATAATTTGCGAGTAATTGCGTTAATGTGCTGTTTTGTTTCAAAATGTCAGCCATCCTAGAATTTCAAACTGCTCTATCTCAGCCATTTTTTAAGATAGAGGTAAACCAAAAAAAGCTCTGGAATCCTTGTATCAAGGCCTAACACGTAATTAAAAAATAAATTTGAATTTTTAAATTTTTTGTATATTTATTTTAGATTTTAAGTTATTTTACATCTTTAAATGGCCGCCATCTTGAAACAAGATAGCGGACCAAGCTGGCCAACGAACTCGGTCGAGACATTAGTGACCTTAATACACACATTTAGTTTCATCAAAATCGATTCATAATTACGGGCGTTATCGTATGACATAGGTCAGATATATATATATATATATATATATATATATATATATATATATATGGATATATCTATATATATAAATCAACATTTGGACGGAGGGTGGTTTTGGGGTCTGGGGGTCATGATCGGTGAAAATATATCGAAATTTTCCGGAACTGCTTTCCTCCGAACGGCTGCAATAGGTAGCTTTATACTTTTTTGTATTGAAAGCTACCTAATAGAGATATTGTGTCATCTATACTAATATTATAAAGGAGTAATTCTTGTTTGTTTGTTTGTAGGGGGTAATCTCTGGAACTACCGAACCGATTTCAAAAGTGATGGTGGCAAATTGATGGTGACAACCCCTGCTCCAACATAGGCTATATTTTATGTCGGTGCCACTAACCCCAGGGGGTGCAGGAGCAAAAAAAGTTATAAAATTGCGATTTTTCAGTTATCACACTAGCTGTCAAGCCCTGAGAGCTTGGCAGCCGGTTCTGTATGTATGTATGTACGTACGTAATGCGATAACTCTTCATAGAAATATCCGTTTTCCTTCAAATTTTGTTTATAGGTTCACTGTGTTAAGGCGCTTCCCTGATTAGTTTTCGGGATTGATTGGTTAAGTATAAAAGGGGGGAACAAGGGGCTAATTCCCCCCCCCCTTAATTTATATAAATGGGTTTTTCAAGCAGAATTATTCCGTTTTCCTTCAAATTTTGTTTATAGGTTCACTGAGTTAAGGCGCTTCCCTGATTAGTTTTCGGGATTCATTGGTCAAGTATAAAGGGGGGGAACAAGGGTCTAATCCCCCCCCCCTTAATTTATATAAATGGGTTTTTCATGCAGAATTATTCCGTTTCCCTTCAAATTTTGTTTATAGGTTCACTGAGTTAAGGCGCTTCCCTGATTAGTTTTCGGGATTGATTAGTTAGGTATAAAGGGGGGAGATCGGAGGGCTAACCCCCCCCCTTAATTTATATAAATGGGTTTTTCATGCAGAATTATTCCGTTTTCCTTCAAATTTTGTTTATAGGTTCATTGGGTTAAGACGCTTCCCTGATTACTTTTCGGGATTGATTGGTTAAGTATAAAGGGGGGAACGGGGGGATAATCCCCCCCTTAATTTATTTAAATGGGTTTTTCATGCAGAATTATTCCGTTTTCCTTCAAATTTTGTTTATAGGTTCACTGTGTTAAGGCGCTTCCCTGATTAGTTTTCGGGATTGATTGGTTAAGTATAAAGGGGGGAACGGGGGGATAATCCCCCCTTAATTTATATAAATGGGTTTTTCATGCAGAATTATTCTATTTGCTTCAAAATTTGTTTATAGGTTCATTGGGTTAAGACGCTTCCCTGATTAGTTTTCGGGATTGATTGATTAAGTATAAAGGGGGGGAACGGGGCTAATACCCCCCTTAATTTATGTAAATGGGTTTTTCATGCAGAATTATCCCATTTCCTTCAAATTTCATTTATAGGTTCACTGTGTTAAGGCGCATCCCTGATTAGTTTTCGGGATTGATTGGTTAAGTATGAAGGGGGGAACAAGGGGCTAATTCCCCCTTATCTATACTAATATATAAAGTAGTAAAGATTGTTTGTTTGTTTGTTTGTTTGTTTGTAGAGGGTAATCTCTGGAACCACTGAAGCGATTTTAAAAGTGATGGTGGCAAATTAATGGTGACAATCCCTGCTCCAACATAGGCTATATTTTATGTCGCTGCCACCACCCCCAGGGGGGTGCAGGAGCGAAAAACGTTCTAAAATTTCGATTTTTTGTATACTGAAGGAGATAGAAGCATCAAATTTGGTATGGTAGTTGCTTATAACATGTAAATGCTCTCTAAGAACAAATTATAAAAACATTCGAAATTTAAAAGGGTGAGATGAGGAAGAAGCGTTCTAAAAACATTCTAAATTACAATTTCTATGGAATCTCTGAAACTACAGAACCGATTTCAAAAGTGATGGTGGCAAATGGATGGTGACAGTCCCTGCTCCAACATATGCTAAATTTTATGTCAGTGCTACTACCCGCAGAGGGTGCAGGAGCGAAAAACGTTCCAAAATTATGATATTTTCAATACTGAAGGAGTTAGGAACTTGACATTTCGTATGGTCGTTACTTACAAGATTTAAATGCTCTATAAGAACAAAGTCTAAAAAAATTCGAAATTTAAAAGGCTGAAATAAGCAAAAAATTTTCTAAAAACATTCTAAATTACAATTTCTATGGAATCTCTGGAACTACTAAAGCGATTTCAAAAGTGATGGTGGCAAATGGATGGTGACAATCCCTGCTCCAACATAGGCTATATTTTATGTCGGTGCCACTACCCCGAGGGGGGTGCAGAAGCGAAAAACGTTCTAAAATTGCGATTTTTGCGATGCTGAAGGAGCTAGAAACTTGAAGTTCGGCATGATTGTTATTTATAAGATGTAAATGCGCTCTAAGAACAAATTCTAAAGAAAAATGATCTAATGATTTTGCGATTTTTCAACTATTGAATTTCTAAAATTACCAAATTTCACCATAGAGTACCATAGCGAAACCTTCACGCGTAAAAAGATAATGATAAGGGCGACGTGTCCTGACGTGTATATTGGCTATAGCACGAGTCACAAATTATAGTATCCTTATTATTCTGTTAAAATATAAAAGTGAATTATGAAATGTCAATATTTTGTTTGATTAAAGGTTCGTTAAGAGAAATTGACCAGCGTAGCGGGCGTAGCTTGCTAGTAATCAATAAAATTGTGTGCTTTATTTTATTAGTTTCTAATTATATTCATCGCCTAATTGTTTACTGCAATTAAACTAATTCTTTATATTTGTTTGGCCATATATAATTATTTAATCGCTGTTCGAATTCCAAATAAACATTATTGAAAAGAAGACAAAATTTACTATATTGGTTTTAAAAAGTGAAACCTTATGCCTAACCCTTTTCCACATTAATAAAATGTGGAAAAATAGCTACAAAATGTGAGAAAACGCTAAAAAGGCACAAAAAATTAAATTTAAAAAATATAATCAAAAAATCTAAAATCGGGCTTCGAGGTGCATTGCTATGCGTTCTCTTCCTAACACAGACGAAAGACACACTCGTACACACAGAAACTTCTTTCCTTATTATTATACATTAGAATTTCTTTTCTGAAACTGGCTTTACCACATAATTGTATATTGAAATGCTGCTGAATTTGTTACCTGTTAAAAGACAATATTATTTAAGCCCATTATTAAGAAATTCACTGATAATTTAAATACTTTATGTAACTAGAATCCAAATAGGATAAATCGAAAGGATCATGATTGAACATCAACATTCATAAACACTGTTAAATCAAACATTCACGCATAAACACATTTATTGCATGCATTCTCTGAGACCGACTGTGCATTTAAAGTTTTATAGATTTGTCATAGTTACGATAATTGGAATGGGTTCAAACAATTACAAGTGATAAATAGACATCTCACCTACAAATCTATAAAATGAACAAATCAGAACCTTGATGAATGAAAAGAAACGAAATTATTCTGAAGTAATGCACGATAATTAATTACGCTCATTGACTCATTTCTATTACATTTTTTCTATTACATTTTATTACATTACATAAGTCTGTTATCCATATATACTCAAATATCGTGAATTCAAATATTCATGCAAAAACACATTTATTGCTTATTTTCTCTAAGACCGACTGTACATTTAAAGTTTTAAAGATTTTTCAGAGTTACAATAATTGGAATGGGTTCAAACAATTACAAGTGATAAATAGACATCTCACCTACAGATCTATAAAATGAACAAATCAGAACCTTGATGAATGAAAAGAAACGAAATTATTCTGAAGTAATGCACGATAATTAATTACTCTCCTTGACTCATTTCTGTTACTTTTTTATGTAAGTCTGTTATCCATATATACTCAAATATTGTGAATTCAAATATTTATGAAAAAACACATTTATAGCATATTTTCTTTATATTAGCGACTTTTTACTAATTCTCAAAAGTTCGTATAAATCAAAATTTGTGTAAACATCCAAAAACAAACGAATTTATCTTCTTTATAGAAATATTCAATGAGTGAGCTCGAAGCCGCAGTCGTCGGACGTAATTAAACGCCGAAATCCTTCCAAACCCGCTTCTGGATGTCTTTAATTTAACAAAAGTCGCTTTTAAATTTTTCCTGAGAGAAATTTCGTGATCGTGGCTATCTCGTTCCCAAGAGTCTTGAAAGGGCTCTATGTAATTGCAGTTGGCCTCTCGTGGAAAAGTAGAGTGGTCATTTAGTCAAATGCGGTGTTGCCATAGTTACTGTTCTAAGATAAAGATCGGAAAACCGAGCTTGAGAAGTCAATCGAAATTACATACAGTATAATGAATTCTGCCTGTTGCGCCAGTAGCGACCGCCGCCACTCGCGGAACCTTTCAAGATCGCCTGGCCTGGAACTGAAGTAGAGTAGACCCGATTACGTATGTTCCCACCGGAAAAATTCATTAAGTAAAAGCCACCAAGTAGCAGGTTAGGTAGAATTGGGACGTTTAACACATCAGGCGGCCGAGGCAGCTTCGGGTTCACTACATAGTCAAATCATCGAATAAGAGCGGTTTCAGTAAAATTTCAAAAAATAAATTAATAATGAAAATTTTCCTTACTGACTGATTTTATTTTTCTACCAGATTAGGCTCAGATTAACACCTACATCTTCATTTTAGAAAATATGTTTTCTTTGCTAGTGCATCAATTGAATCTGCAGAGGATGAAAAATTTTAATTTTTTATTGATACATTTTTTTCGATTATTTGTCATTGCATTGAAGAAAAGGTACGTGAAATAAAATTCACTTCCAAAAATATACACAAACGCGCATATATATGTATATTTGTGTATGAGATTGTTATGTGTGTATTTGTGTGTTTATGTAATTGTGAGTTTAACTTAAAACTTCACTATTGTTCAGCAACCGCTATGTCACACCAAAATCAACTAGTTGCCTATCCCCTTGACTATGATCGGGATGATTTCATCCTAAATCTAATGCCATTTTTTTCCCGATGAATGAAAAAAATAGCTGCTTTGTTTCTAATAAATGTAAAAAAAAGTAAAACGTTAATTAAATTTCATTGTTTATAAATTTTTGTACATAAGTATAATGCTTCTTGTCATCGCTATACATTTTAATTCGCATATTTATACAAAAAAAAAAAACACAATTTCTGCTTATTTTCCTTAAACGAATGTTTCTTTTACTTTATCCTGTAAAGAGTAATAAAAAATAGAATGTGTAATTTCATTCAAACATTAAGAAGTGATAAATTCAGTACCTCTGCAACATAACAAAATCATCCAATCAAAACAATATAAATGAAAATAAAAGACACAGATGTCAAATGAAATGGAAATATATTTAGGAAGAAAAAATCCATCTTCCATCTACATCTTGAAGGGCAAATATTTAAATACACCGAAAGAAATGCTGTTTCATTAAAATGATTGACTGCCGATGTTTAAGCAAACATCCCGACGGAGAAAATTTCTTTCAAATATTACGTCACACTGACGTCTATAATATAGATGTACGCCATTTAATACATCGTCTGCAGAAAATATTATTTTATTTTCTTCTTCTGTTGTTAAGCTGGCCGCTACGGGTTTTTCCCGGGAAGCTGTTATTAGCATATTCTGCTTCTTTCACTTTCAGATCCTTCAGGGGTAATCAAAAATTAGTAAACAGAGAAATCTCAGGTAGATAACCTGCTGGTAAATTCTTTGGTATGTAGTGGATTGCAGTTGGTTTTTCTGGTCGTTCTGGAATGAGAATAATCTCGAAAGTGCTATGCTAATTAATTTTCATACCAGAGTCATATTCGATTATTTGTCCGATACTTGTTCTCACGGTATTTGCATGCAAATTAGCTTTCTATGGCAGCATACAAATTGGTTTTTTATGAATCGTAGTAATGTTTTGTTTGAGCAACAAAATTACTGAAGTAATCAGAGCGTCTTTTTTCTATAAGGCAGACAAAGAATTTACAATGCCAACAAATTTTAGGTACTCGGTATTTTTTGCCCACCACTGCAAAACGAATAACATGAAACCCATATTTCAAAATGTCGTGACAGAAAATGCTTGTTTTTATATATAAATACCATGGTATGATAATCATCAAAAGAAATGTCGTGTCTGAACGATTAGAAAATTATATAATTGTCTGGAAGAAGGGCCTATATTACAAATTTAAAATTTCGAGAAATGAGGAAAAAATAATTAATGTCATTAATTAGAGATGTCCTGAGCATGAAATACAAAATAGGCCTTCTTCCGATCTTAATTACCCTCTATTTTTGTCTTCATGTTGAGAATTAACGAGTAATAAAAAACTAGTTAGGTTGGTAAGGAAAGAAATGATATTATTTTTAGTTTACTGCTTTAATTTTTATTATTTAAAATAAACAAACTTGTATATTATGAAATTGCAATTTTTAACGCTAGGTAATCATCAAGCATTCCACACAGACCCTTTTCTAACAAAAAAACTCAACTTTCCAAATTTGTAACATAGGTCTTTCTTCCAGACACCTATTCAATTGTTACAAAATTACGACACAACAAACTGTAATATTTTTGCGCTGCAAACGCAAATGTCTGAAATTCAGACGAAAAAGTGTCTGAAATGGGTGGTTCAATTTTAAGATGGAAAGAAATGTCTTAGTTATTTCAGACACGTGTTGTATCTGAAATGCTACATTATTTCGGACAATTAAAACCTTTGGTATTTCGTCATTTTGCGCATCTTACTTTTCGGCAATGGGCAGCCTTTATTAACAAACTAAATAAAAACTAAACTTAAATCGTAAGCCTTAACTGAATTTTAAATTTTAAACATATAAATTTCATAAAGATAAAATTAATTAAATAACTAAAATTACTTATTATATAAAATACCTTGCATCCATTTTAAAATATTCTCTACTGATGCTGGCATATAGTAATACAATGTCTGGATTTTACAATGACTAAACTGTTAAATATCTTAATTTCAGACATATCATTATTATTCAGACATTCGTTTTAAGATCAATTCCATGATATTAATGTGTCTTAAAATGAGTCACCTATGATGTCCGAATCTTCACATTCAGGTAGTTAGGTATCTGAATTACTTCTTCAGACACTTTACTGTCTGCATTTTAGAAGCCCCTATTTACATTGTACTGAAGGTTTTTAACTTTTGCATCTCATTGATGTCTGAAAGATTCATGTTCGGTAATTAATATACCATCTGTGAAAATATTATTTTATTTTGTAATCTTTTATTACAGTAGTCAAGAGCTATATCCCATACTCCCTTTAAAGGTATATTATTAATATATTCTACCTGTTTCACTGTCAAGTCCTTCAGTCATAATAAACAAGAACGAAAAATCATGTATCAGGCATAGATTATGAAACACTTTCCAATACTAACAGGATATTATTATGAAATGGAATGAAGTAGTTTTGGCTGTTTCAGCACGTAGGCAAACGAGGCCGACAGATTCATTTGTGATGGCTTTCTAATGTGATGGTGGGCAGTCAGGGTACAATCTAGGATATAATGTAAGGAGTTACCTATTTTCCCACAGCTGCATCTAGCTGACGATACCTTGACGAATTTATTGAGATATTGCGGAAACGGGCCATGGTTTGTAGCAAAGATGGTGGTACCTATTTTGAAGCTGAAGATCTGTTGATACTGTTGGGGTTAAGGCGTGAGTAAAGCGAGCCGTTGTTCCCAGATTCCAATCCATTTGTCATGATCTTATTAATTCTGATGTTGTTATCTTCTTTAAATGTGACGGTGGAAAAGGGTAGAATTTTTGTAAGTTGTCCTGTGACGGTTTCGTTGCATCGCGTGCCAGTTTATCAGCATGTTCGTTTCCAGCTATGCCAGAATGACCACGCACCCATTTAAAGAAAATGGACTTCGATGTTTGTTGAAAAGCTGTAATTATGTCACATACGAATAAGTTGGAGGTGAATATATCTGCTAATGCTTGCAGGCTAGATAGACTATCAGAATTGATTGTGTAGCTTTGAAAATTATTAGAATTAGCTCATTCTATTGCATCGTGTATTGCTAGTAGCTCTGCGTGGTAAACACTATTTTCTTGGTGTAAACGAATATGTCTTGTTCCCTGTAAAACTGAACCATTATATGCACAGAAAGCGTATGCAGTGCCATCTAATGTTTTTGATCCGTCGGTGAATATATCAATTTTGATTATCTTCTCATTTTCTGTTTGCCACTTAAAATATTCAATGTATGGAGGTAATATGTTTTTAGTTGATTTCGGTTAGTAATTCATCGGTATGTGTTTATCCGCCGGGACCCCAAGACGAAGTACCCCTTCCGAGAGTGGATATTTTCTTCAGCTGCAATGCAAGATGGGGAATTCCCAACAGTACGCAAATAGCTGCAGTGGGAGATTTTTTTATTAGCACCCGTGACTAGGAGTAGGCATTCAGCCTGAATTGAGGTAATAAGCCTTAGACCATGTGACTTTTTGAATTCGAGCAAACCATATCTATGCAGCATAGGTGATTTTTCTCTCCAGAATATTATTATACCATACTTTGAGAATCTCTCTAGAAATCCCACCTGATGATGATGAAACTTTTAAAAGGATGTGTGCTACTTGTGTTATTTCTAATCTTTTGTTGCGGAGATGGGGAAGAAAGGAGAGTGTTGCATCTAGAGTGATACCCAAATATGGCAATGTATTGATTTTTGACAGAGAATAATTATCCAATTTATAAATAGGTGCACGTTTTAAATATCAGGGTCTTCGAAGGTTTAGAACTTTACACTTTCTATATGAGATAATTAATACGTTTTACTTTGCCCAGTCACTGACGAGATCCCAGGCTAACTTGCCCATCATCTTCAGAAGTTTTCTTGTGAGACCATGTATAATGAGTAGTAGATCATCCGCTTATGCAATTGCTATTATACCGAGTCTTCGGAGAATCTTCATCAAACCATTCATAAATATTCTCCATAAGAAAGGGCCGAAGCACGAACCGTGTGGTCATCCGCGAGAAAACCAGTGTATTTTTTCGGATTGCCAGTTGGTGTAAGCACCACGACACGTTAAAAATGAAAGGATAATATTTTGGTATGATTGGTCTACGGACAAATTTTGTAACTCTTGTTGTGTAGTTGCCCAAGGAATATTATCAAAAGCGTTGCTGAAATCCAATGATATCAGAGAAATATATTTATTTTTTTCGGTTAGGATGTCTATGTGCTAGAAAACTTCTTGTAATGCTGTCTCGGTGGATTTTCCCTCTATTATAAATCCGTGTTGTGAGTTGAATTGTTCTAGTGAGGTGTTTAGAGAATGATTAATACGTTTAAGAAGTAGCTTTTCGTATACTTTTCTGAAGATTGGGAGGAGAGTAATCGGTCTGTATGAGGAATATTCTGTTGGTGGTTTATAATCCTTTAAAAAGTAGACTATTGCACCTATTTTTCATGAATCTGGAAGGCAGTTCAGCTTCAATAATGAATTATACATATCAAGTAAGTGGTTGCTTATTTTCTTAAATAGATTCCTTAGGATGTAATGGTCTATATCGTCGTTACCTAGCGCCTTGTCTTTCTGAAAGTAGTATATCGCTAATCTCAATTCTCGGAGTGAATATTTAGGAGCTATTGGGACTGGAGTGAAATGTTGTGAATAAGTAAACAAAGTCAAAGTCAAACCGGGTGAGAGGCCTACCTTTTGGCTTAAGATCAACTAGCCCCGCCCAGTAAATAGGTAAACAATTTGGAAAAGGCATAACACACTAGAAAACCCAATTTTAGCGATTACCACCAATAGTCGAAAAAAGTATACGAATTTCTTTACGCAGCCCTGTATATGATCTATAGCTTTGTCTATGTACTACATAGTATGCTAAAATTAAGTTCAGTTAGGAAATGCATAGTGCAGTTGAAAATTCCATTTCAGCAATTTCCGTCAATAAACGAAAATGTGCTCCCGATCTTTTGTGCAGCCCTGTATATGATATATAGAATTTATACACACCTAGTTATATTGCAAAAAAAATAGTTAAATTTAAAAATACACACCATAACTGAAAACGCCATACCAGCAATTATTGTTCATATAGACAATATTGTAACCTAATTATTTTGTGTGTCCCTGTAAATAAACGATGAACGCTATACACACCTTATTCTGTAGTAAGCATCTTGTAGTGCACCTCAGTGATATATAGAAATTTCAATATGTTTGAAATAATTCAACATTACTAAAATACACCGCAAACGATTTTTCCCCATAGACCGTAATGTAGTGGAATTAATTCTTTTGAGTGACTCTGTAAACACCCTAAAAAGGCTATACACTTCATTTTCAATTCCAAACATTCCATAGGTAATCTCGATAACATATATAAATTTCATGGAAATCCAAGTATATTTACACGAGTTAGAGCACGGATAGACAGACAGACAAACCGAAATCATAAACACTTTGTTCTGTGTTGGAAATTGTTAAAAAAGTCCTCCTACAGGACGTTTCTTTTTGTGTAACTACTAAGAAGACTTTTAGAGAGTTAAGTTTCATTCTCCATAAAACGTCGAAGTAAATATGATAGCGAAAAAAAAAAAAAAAACAGACATAACGCTTAGCACATCGATAATGAAATACCTGCAGATGTCGACATTTTTTGTCTTCATTTAAAACTTTTACATAAATCGGATTGAATCTGATATATGGATCATCTATGTTTTACTCGAAGGTATTATGTTTATCGTATCAAATGTATAAATTTCGTAAGTATGCATTAATTATAACCTTGATATCTGGTGTAATTTATCTTACTATTATTAAAATAGCCGCTGTAGTTTTAATTAATATTTTGGAACTGTATATCCATAGATAAAGATAGTTTTTGAAAGAAATAAATCTTAGTATTAATTTTAATAAAAAAAATCAATATCGAAAAGGAAATTAGATTGATAAATTTTTAATTTGGAGGAAAGCATGGTATTTAAAACTGTGCAATGAATATTTTTTGACGAAATAAGAAAATATTATTAGAGCCCAAATTATATAGAATTGCATTACATGCATTATGAATTTGGATATTTTAAGTATATCCTAATAATATTATAAATCTGATTGTGTGCAAATGTTAGGCTGAAGCCAGCGTCAAATCGGAACATTTAATGATCCTGTATCTTTGCATATAGGCTGATTATAACCTCAAATGAGCATAGGCTGGTTTTTGTTTATTTTATTCAAAAAATTTTCTTAATAATTCAAAATTTCATTATTTCCATTGAGAATAAATGGACATTTTTTCGTATAGAATTTTAAAATGGTTAAATTTACTTTACCGTTGGTAATACTTTATCGTTGCCAAAACTAGTTCAAAACCCGGAATAATAATTTTTACTCAACAATTTAGTTCCGATTGAAAAATTTTCACGGAAAAAATAAAAATGAAAAAAAAAATAAAGAATTAAGAAGAAGATTAAATAATATTATTAGAAATAAAACGTACTTTTTTTAGTTTTTGATAATAATACAAGGTTTCAATATGCGTAACCATAGGAAACTAGTTTTCTATAAATGTATAAAAGAAAAAATTGCAGTTATGTTTTCTGTCAATAGAGAAAATTTATGTACACGAATTTATACTTCTATATAGTTTCTAAAAATAAAAAATAAAACTAATTAAGAAGAAATAAGGAAAATAAAAATTGTTTTATTGGAAGATTTTATTTACGTGCAAGAATAGCTAAATAATTTTAAATTTTATTTTTTTTTATTTATATATAAAAAAAAAACGATTCAAAACCTTCATACGCAATCAAAGTTGTTATTTTTATTTTAAGGTCCTATGGAGAAGTGCGCTCGTGGATTAGTTTGAAATTTATAGGTAACATATGCGATTAAAACTTAATAAATATGCATTTAAATTAAAGAAGCTACTATTCTCAAAGTGTTCTGTAATTTTCGGTAGCAACGCTTTTCCGACAAATGAAAATAACAGTAACCACTCATTTTCTAAAAATTTAGTTTTCATAATACTTCTTCATCTTAAACACATTATGTCTGTCTCAAGTTTCCAATTGTAGTCATTTGACTGGATTTATCATTTGTTATATTTTTTTACAAATAAATGCAAAAGGAATCGTCATATAGTTATAGAACGGACGCGAACAACACTTTAAATTTACAAAAGTCTGGAATTGTACGATATACTTTGAAATTAATTGTTAAGAAAAAATTACTGTATAAGAAACATTTCACCTTACCCCCTGCAGATAATTAAACGCCTCTGATTTGAAAGAAAATCAAATAACTATATAAATAAAAATAAAAGAAAATTATACACATTTTTTAAATAAATGCTACCTGAAAAATGCTTCGCTTATTAAAAAAAAAAAAAATTACAGAATTTTCTTTTCTAGAAAATGCAGATTAATGATTTTCACTGCATAAGAGTGGGTAAATAGACAACGTCTGAAATATGCTTGTTTAATATTTGACTTTCGAGTATTATTAGGCAAGAGTCAACTTATATTTAGCACAATTTTCAGTGTTATTTAAAAATTCAAATTATTTTATTTCTCTTTTGAATTATGTCAAGCAATGAAAGACAGTAACGTGCTATTTAACCTATTACACTTTGAAGAATATTGATTCCAAAAATTGGTAACCTATTAGACTGCCATTCTTTCCAAGCAATAATCTTTGTAGTAGATTTCTATTGTAGAAATATAACAAGAAGATTATTGTTTGGAAATAATAACAGTCAAAAACTTAACCTCTGAGAAACCTGTATTAAAAAATACACGAGTCATCACACTGTCAAGTCACTCTCAACAAATGCATTCAAAAAGCCAACAAATTAAAAAGTCTCATTTTTTATAGATCAAAGGTAAATATTTTCTATTTTGAAATTGATTTTGACATTTATATTTGTAGAACAAAAGTAAGGAATTGTTATCATTTTTCCATATATTCTGTTTTACAAATGACTAATTAAAATAAGTCTAAAATTAACATCATTAATGTGATAAACCATGAACTGCAAAAAAAAAAAAAAAATGACAAATGTTTCTTATGTAGAAAACTATAATATAACCAAGAACGAAAATATACGATAACCTTATTCGAGTCATCCATGATTACGAAAAGGGTTCTTTATCTTTAGGAATCCCCAACACTAATATATTTTCGAGATTTAAAGAAGCATTTATAAAAACAAAGTTTCTTACTGTCACTGATTTTCGAAAACGTTTCCGAGTAGTTTTTTACAGTATATTAATCAATTTTCTCAACCCGGAATATGGGTTTTTCGAATGCTATCAGTTCTTAAATAAATATTTGTATGTTCAACAAACATCTTTTACAGACAAACATGATAAATTAACAACATTACCATTAACATTAAAATAAATCTTATTTTGTTACTCTTGCGTGTATATAAATTCAATTACGTACCTGAAAATATTTAATTGAGAATTGATAGCACCCTTAAAACTGATATTCCGATTTGAAAAACTGATTAATACACTACAAAAACTACTCGGAAACGTTTCATACATCAGTGGTAGTAAAATAAACTATGTTTTTATAAATACGTCTTCAAATTTCAAAAATATGTTGGTTTCTGAAGTTTCTAAAGATAAAGAACGATTTTCGAAATCATAGTTTATCCGTAAGACGTTATTGCATATTTTCGTTCTTCGTTATATTATATTTTCGTAGATTAAGAAATCTTTGTATTTTTGTTACAGTGTATGCTGAATGGGAGACTGACGAATGGGACACTGAAAGAGAAGGGAGAGGTGAGGAGCATTTCTTTGTTCTGTGTTCCCACACAGTTACAAATATTTCATTTCATAATTTTACTTTTTTTTCTATTATTGAACAAATTTTATAGAATTTATTTTGTTATAACTGTCAAAAATTTATTTTAAAATAGAATTCACTTTTTACTTTTGATATTTATAAAAGTGATTTTTCAACTACAAATGTTTCGAACCGTGTAGCAGTAAGCAATGTTGAATTAAAAAATCCAATTTCAGCAATTACCATACAGTATACATGTACTGTATACCATATAGTATATAGTAATATATAATTGAAAAAATATCCGATATTTTTTTTTTTGTGTGTGTGTGCAGCCCTGTATATGATTTATAGATGCTACACTTTTTAAAAGTTTGCAGCAAACTGTCCAGTCATTCGACCGCGTTTATGGAACACGGTTACATAAACATAATTTAACTGTATTCTGATCATAAGATGAGAAATAATATGGGCAGAACAGAGTTTAATTACGGTTGTGTAACCGTTTTCTATAAAAACGGTCGAATGACTGGACAGTTTGCTGCAAATTTTTAACAGTGTACTACATAGTATGCTAAAATTTAGTTTAGTTAGAAAACACATACGCAGTTGAAAATTACCCTTCAGCAATTTCCGTCAATAAACGGAAATGTACTCGAGTTCATTTATGCCACCCTGTATATTATCTATAGAATTTATACACACCAAGTAATATGCAAAAAATGAGATAAATTAAAAAACGATTATATCACAATTGAAAATCCACTTCCATCAATTATTGCTCATTCACACTGTTACCAAATATTTTTGCGTGTCCCTGTACATGGAAGATAAATGCTATACACACCATATTCTACAGTAAGCATCTTGTAGTGCACCTCAGTGATGCATATCAATTTCAATATGTTTGAAATGGGGTAACATCATTAAAAGTCATTTCAAACGAGTTTTCCCCATAGACCGTAGTGTAATGGAATTCTTTTGAATGTCCCTGTAAATGAAATAATAATGCTACACGCTACATTTTCAATACCGAACATGTCATGCTAAAGCTCACTAGCATATACCAATTGCATTACAATCCGAGTATATTTACGTGAGTTAGAACACGGGCAGGGACGGACGGATGGACAGACAGACAGACAAACCTAATTCATAAACACTTTTCCACTATGTTGGAAAGTGTTAATAAAAAAGATCTTCTGAATGTCAAGCGTGTTCAATCATTCATAAAATACGATAATCTACGCGTTCTTTATTCTTTTTCAGCAATTCGCGCGTGACATATTATCTCTCAATATAATAAAGATGATACAAGCTTTCTCCTATCAGTTTTCATGTTTTTAAAATACGACTTTATTTTCCGCACGTCTTCACATTACCACTCAGCGCTTTCGAAATCGATAACTGGATCTTTTTTTAACCGTACTTTCCGAGATGTATTAATTACTCAAACATTAATTCGACATTGTCTTCTACCTCGATGTTTTGACGGTATTTGCCCACCTCTGAAAATAAAGAAAACGTAGAGAAACAAGTTGTCTTTCTAAGAACGATGGTAAAAATCCCCAAACCGCTTACATTTTCTGAAATACGTTCTAGATCTTCGACCTATTTTTATCAACAAAATTAACCATAAATACTTCAACGTGAAATAAGTTATAGGTACAAGGGTATCCCCTTAAAAAACTGTGCTACTAAGAATTTAAAAAATCCACGAGTTAGAGAAGTGCAAGAGACTTTTGAAAACCGCTATGTGCATAATTTTAATATGTTATGTTATCAAATAATCAGCTTAACAAACTTCAGAATAGGAAAAATGCGCATGGGTGTGCACGACAACATGGTGGGTTTTTTTTTTGTTGTTGTTGTTGTCGTTGTTGTTCGGAAGAGTGTTGTTACATTACATATATAACGTATATTAATAAATTTTGTAATCAAGGAAAGACTTTTCGGATACTCTGTATATATGTATATACTGTATATTACGGCGTATAACGCACATGTAAAATTTGACACTTTATCTATTTTTAGATATATTTAACCGTATTACGCACACCTCCTTCTTTAGAAAGAAACTTTCATAAGATATGTAACATGAAATACAATACAAAACACTGGAAAGTACAGTAACTTGCTCAAATACTGAACAAAAAATTGCAACGCGAAGCGAGAACATATAATGGTGTCATACCGATGTCTGTGCTTGAATCCACTCAAAACCTTTGGAATCGTTCACTGGTCATTATAGACGGTGTAACGACTTCAAGGAAAACAAGAAAGAAAAATCATGCATCAAGCATAGATTATGAAACACTTTCCAACACTAACAGAATAACAAATCTTCGCTGCTTAATAAGGTAAATAACATACCTAAGTAAATATTTTAGAAAACGTAAAACCCATTTATTTGAAAACCAGATTTCAGTAATTACAGCCCATAGCCAGATATGTATTCCCAATTCTTTTGTGCAGCCTTGTATATAATCTATAGATTTGTGTGTTCTCTATATAGTATGATGCAATTTTGTTTCGTATAAAAAAACACATAACACAGTTGAAAATTCTTCTTCAGTAGTTTCTACCAACAGACGGAAACAATATTTGAATTCTTTTGTACAGCGCTGTATACTACCGTAAGATTTCTATACACGCCACATATTAAGCTAAACTGTAATTCATGTAAAAAAACACGCTGAAAATTATTGAAATCAAACTAACAAGAAATTATCATACAGAGGCGGCCATGTATCCAGTTCTTTGCGTTGCCCTGTATATAATTTTATTTATATTCAACAAACATCTCTTAGTATACTAAATATATTTCACGTTCAACATGCATAACTCGATTAGAAAAATCCTTTAAGCAATTTACACTGATACACAGTAATGCTTACGAATTCATTTTGTGTAGCCCTGTATATGATGTATAGCATTTATACATACCACATAGTATGCAAAAATGTAGTTAAACGCATACCTAACCAAAACCACACTTCCAGCAATTATCGCTGATAGATAATACTTCGGATACAGTACTGTATCCGAAATCTTTTGTGTGTCCCTGTAAATGAACGATAAATGCTATGCACATCGTATTATACAACAATTATCTTGTAGTAAATCTCAGTAATGGAGATCAATTTCATTACATTTAAAATAGCGTAACATAATTAAAATACGCTGCAAATAGTTTTTCCCCGTAAACCATTATGTAACTGAATACTTTTGTGTGGCCCTGTAATTGAATAATAAATTCTATAAACTCCATATTCTACATAAAGCATGTTTTAGTGCACCTTAGACAATGATATCGATTTCAATATGTTTGTAATAGTGTAACATGATTAAATGATTTTTCCCTATAAATTATAATATTACTGAATTCTTTTGAGATATCCTGCAAACTAATTATAAGTGCTACACGTGCTATATTCAATAGTAAGCATTTTGCAGTGCACTTAAGCGATGTATATCAATTTCAATTTACTTGAAATGGTGTAACATCATTAAAATACACTGGAAAGGATTTTCTCCCATAGACCATAATGTAACGGCATTCTTTTGAGTACCCCTATACATGAAGTTTAAGTGCTACATACTTCATTTTCAATATCGAACACGCCATATTAAACCTCATTAACATATATCAATTGCATGATAATCCGAGTTTATTTACGTGAGTTAGAGCACGGACAGACGGCGGACAGACGGCAGACAGACAGACAAACCGAATTCATAAACACTTTTCAACTGGGGCCGTTCAAATATTACGTAAGCAGTAAAGGGGGAGGGGGGGTCCAGAGTCTGCTTATTTTCTCTGACAAGGGGGAGGGGGGGTCACGACAGTTCTTACATAAGCATTAAACAATGAATTTGGTGGTTTAAACAATGGTTTGTTTAATGCAATAAACAACAATATATTAAAACCATTTTGTATTTTTTGATATCACAATCCCTATATGCCTATTTATATAAATTTGTATGATTAATAATGTAATTTATTGGTAACTTTTTATCTGTCAAGAAGTCTTGATGTATAAACTGTCATAAAATCTTACGTAAGCAAGGGGGGGGGGGGTGTCTAGCATTTGCTTATATTTTCTTACAAGGGGGGGAGGGGGTACAAAATGACTAAAAATATGCTTACGTAATACTTGAACGGCCCCTATGTTGTAAAGTGTTAAAAATGATAGTGGATCGAATGATGATCGAAATGATGGATCGAAAAAATGAACAAATTAATTTTATTGAAAATAGGCAAGCTTTTCTTGATTATATGATAGATTCTTACAGACCTGGGATACAAGCACGAAATATTATACAATCAACAAGTCGATGAGAAATTGTCCATCGGGTAAAAAATCAAATGTTCATCCGGTAATTAAATCATGTATTCACCGATGACGAGACAGCTTAGCACTCGTCCCTGAAATAAGAATCAGCACCGCCCGATGGTCAGGACCGGACTGTAAACAGCAGAGTCTGCCAACAGAACCGCTCCAGAAAATATCTCCGGAAGGTGACTAAAAAGTTAGCATTCGATGAGAATCATTGAATGAAATCATTCATTAAAATTTTCTGAGGTTTTTTCCTTCAGACTTTACAGTTCACATTATTGGAGTTAAAAATCCCCCCGTTAAATGCTATTCTTTTTAGAGATTCGCGGGTTGGCACTTTTAAACTGGCTTTCTGGTTAAAATCTGGTCAGCACCAGCTTTTCATCCCCCTCGTTTGTGATCGTTCTCTCACCCGGTGCCTCCACAGCCATCAGGAGCTTGGTTAATTTGTCCACTCGTTTATATTCTTCTGGCTCTACCCAGGCTTCTATAGACGCGAAAACTTATTCTGATTTCTTTTGGCATGCCGCTATGTGGGTTCCCCATATTGGCAACGCTGGAAGGTCCATACTTCGATTTCTCCACTAATTTGAGAGAAATGGTTTACGTCATCACACCGGATTATATAATTAGTTTGATTTGATCTTCAGATGATTTTTTAAATGAACGATTCAAAGGAAATTCTAGACAGCAGTGGAATATGTTGATATTAGAAAACAAATTCAATTCAAGGACAAATACGTCTTACGCCTCTAGAAATAATGTGTAGAGTAGATAGTAAGGGCATGAAATGAAATAAAGTCAAGGATAATTAAAAAGTCGTGTAAAAATTGCGGTTACAATAATCTAGACAGAACTGGAGATTGTATTCATGGATGAATGATAGCGACATTGACGGTCAGAATGAAATAAAAATCCATGATGTTCCTAAAAATATATATATGGAGGAATACCACGAACTTTTCATGTTATCCCATAGCGGACAGTATATCTCAATTCTTATGCCCATAATTTCTGAATTTTTAATTTTCCATTTTTATACCCAGCGTATAAAGCGCACCTGCAAATTTTAATCCATTTTCTTGTACCAAAAGTATGTGGTATGTGCCGAAATATACAATATATATATATATATATATATATATATATATATATATACATATATACTCGCATAAAAAGGGAAACACTTAGAAGGCAATAGTAAGGTATATTAAATTCGTCATTTTTAAAATTAAATTAATTTTTAATAAATTTATATATTTATAATAATTTATATTTAATTAAACAGTTTCAATTTGTATTTTTAATACATTTAATTTTTAATTCAAATTAACGTTTAATTAAGAATTATGTATTATTTGTGATTTACATGCAAAATACTATTTGGATAATAACATGTACATGTAATTTTTATGCTTCTTTGTTGAGCTGTAGAAGCAAATTAGATATAATTTTCTGCACAAACGTAAACAGAGGTGATGCATTACGTGGAATTATTTTTATATGGAATGCTTCCTTAAAAGGCCTATAATCAACCATGAATCTTGAAATAGACTGTTTTATATCAGAATAAATGTTATTTACTTATAATATTAAATACTTACTAGTATATAACCCCGTCAAAAATGACGGAATGATGATATGCGTTTCAACTTCATAAGGCTTCAAACAAACAAACAACATGAAGATTTTATTATTGAAAGGTTTGTATTGTAGAAAAGTAGATTTTAAAATTGACAAACGATTTCTAAATATACAAATGATGAGCACTTTTTTTTTTACTGAATATTCAATTTATGAAATAATTCAACGATTGGACAAAACATTCAAATTAAATATTAAAAAAATAATCCATGTGCAACAGCGTTTGTAAAAAAGTGTTATCTATGAGTTTCTAAAGAGATTGGCTCATAATGGCTTAACGATTGCACAAAACATTACCATTTAGTTTTAAATTATCTAAGTTAATAGTATAATAGAGTTTTAAATCACTGCTGCATTAAATCAGTTATTACAACATCATTGCTTTGTTTATTTACAGTTTAATTTTTATATTGAAAGTTATATTTTTTAAATTATTATAAATATTAAATGTTAATAACAATAGTATTTCTAACTAAATTTCTATAAAAATATATCTATTTAATTGATAATTTTGACAAATTATATTTACAATTTATTATAAATATTGACAATATATCAAAGGAGTCCCTCAATTTGTTTCTCCACTATGTTTATAGATGGCAGCACCAAACAGCCAAAGAAATGACGCTATCGTAAGAGCGTGTATTTTTATGAACATTTCTATAGTCCGGTGATTTTGGGTTGCTCATAATATCTTTCAAGAACTAAAGATTCCACTATAAAAGGTTGGTTGGTTGGTTGATTTTATGACGGCCGATTATCTACACGAGGAATATAGGCCCTAAGGGGGAGTGCTCTCCGTGGCGGTCTTTCTAAGGGATCCTAACCCGTATTTACGGCAAGGTTCGAAGAAAACCACCCACTATAAAAGGATTCTGTAAAGATTAAGAACGATAAACCCTCAAAACACTGTTTAGATCAACAAAGATGTTTAAACACCCGTTGCCAATCAGCAACAAATAATTTTGATGAATGAGTCTCAAAACTGAATGCACAGCAGTAGTTAATGCAACAATAATAATAATTAGCGAAATGAAACACAATTTCTGAAGATTTCACAAAACATTAAAATTAAATATTCAATACGTTAATTTTTTTTTTTCAAATATATTATCTTTATGAAAATAAATGAATCTAAAAAATGAATGGCTCACAAACCTCTTTCCGTTTGTTTACACTATTTCAGAAAAAAAGTGTTTACAGAAAAAAAAATGTTTACGAAACTGTTGATATACATGTTTTATATTAAAATATGCTGAACAGACATTATTTGAGGTAGAAGAAATTATCATTTAGTTGTCATATGTTTTTCATTAAGACTAACATGAAGTTTAGCTACGGTCGATTCGCAGACTAGAGTGGTTGCAAACGGCATGGTTACCAACACTTTCTACCATTGCATTCTATTTGTAAGTACATTATCATAGCTGCGAACTTTTACGCTTTTCTGCTACCACTAAAAAATAATAGAAAATTTTGCCTTGTTGAATAAAATGTTTTCGGCGGTTTAATAAGCTAAAATTTACTATATAATTTTAGTGGTAGGAAAAAGGCGTAAAAGTTGGCAGCTATGCATTATATACTTATAAATTTGTAGTTTTTAGCAATGTAGGGTAGTCGACCAGTAAATAAACACTTAAGCACTTTTTTTTTTTTAGATTGATAATATTTTAATAAACAGTACCTTTTGGTGTCTGTAAATACATGTGTTGGTATACAAATGATTAAAAATATTAAAAGGAAGTTTATATTTAACTTGTTTTGGATGTTAGGGGTATCTTAATAAAAGCTATACAAAAACCGAGTAAATGAATAGTTCTTACCAGTGAATGAATGCAATATTTTCCAGTGAATGAACAGGCAGCAATTTAAAAACACTTAACTTTCATTCTATGTTATTTATTTTACAACTTGTACAAATAAAGTATAACACGTTTTTACTGAATTACAGATTTTTTAAACCCAGCATGTTAATCACTCCCCACTAGTGGGGAGTTTTTCAAACCATATCCTATTAAAATATGTACTAATTGTTCCTTCACTTGGGGGCTGTTGACTTACTGGTCGAACAACCCTATTTTTCTATTCCTATTCTTCACAAAAATAGAATTTAAACTTTGAAAGTACCGAAAAACAGTCATCACATAAAATTGTATAAAATGCATAATAAGGAGCCTACTTTTCCTCGGGGGCTCAGAGGATTTTTCCACACCTCTCCCACACCTACCCCCCTTTTTTTTCTCTCTCTCTCTCTCTCTCTCTACACCACTGTGCTGGCTATATTGGGATCCAATACAGTGTGCCAATATGTCACACATAGCAAATACTTTCTAGAAATACAAATATTTGTTAAATATTGGCTTTACACTGGATATATTTGCAATGCAATGTCATTTTCAGAAATATTTGCTTAACCTTGGAAAAAGCTGCAATGAAATGGTAATATTGCAAGAGATCTTTTCATTGGAAATATTGACAATGAAATGGCGAATTACTTCTTACCAATATTGTAAACGCTCAAATCACCAAATATATGGGTAATATTTCATGCCAAAATGGCATGAAATCAATATATATATATGTGTGTGTGTGTGTGTGTGTGTGCAATAATAAAAAAATTTCGCCATTTTTCCTTAATTAATTATTTCAAATTCTTACAATTCTACTTTTTTCCCTGTCTTTTAAACATATCTTAAATCTAAATTATATTTTTATTCCATATCTTTAATCAATATATTATTTTAATTCTTATTCTAAAAATCTTAATCTATTGAAACCTACACTTATTTGTAAAAACTCTTAATTTATTTCTTCTTTTGAGACATTCAATTTTTATTTCTTTAGAACATCTCTTATAATATCATTTTTATTTTTATTAAAATTATCATTCGATATCCCATAATTCATTTCAACTCCAGCGTCTAACATTTTAATTCAAAATTATGCCGAGTACAATAATAAGTTCCAGAGTCTTGCAAGCCGCTCATTGGTTAATTTACCCCTGCATTGGCGAAGAATTCATACGCTTCGCTACGTTTAAAACGCAGTTACGCAGCCCCGGAGGTCAGAATTTTTACGTGTTTTCAATTGCTAAACAAAACCCATCACTTGGAGGAGAAGTGTCTTTAAATAGGTGTAATTCTCTAATAAATGTAACATCTTCATGCTGTTTTCTATGGCGTAGCACAACTCAGTTATGAATTCTGAACTTGATAATTAGTGGAATTGACTTTGATTGGTGAAGTGTCAATAAAAATTATTGATACTAATGAAGCTTTCTATTATTTCTACGGGAAAATTCCTAATGTATTTCATAAACATCCTCTTCCATCTGGAGCCTTCGACTGCAAAACATCTGATATTCTACAAAGTCATCACGTACCAGAATTAATATGTTGATATAATTCCCTATGAAATGGAAAAGCATTTCATATATATATATATATTGCTACTAGGAATAGGCCCGGTGTGGGGGAAGGGTGGAACAATTTCCATCCGGAGTTGCATCATGAATTCGTCACCGATTACTACTCAGGTATCACTTTTACATTCATTTCTTACTCAAGGTTTTGCCCAACTCAGAAAATAAAGAAAACATAGATAGAGAAACCAGTTTTCTTTTTAATTGAATGATGGTAAAAAATCCCGAATCACTTTCATTCTCTGAAAGAGATTCTAGATCACTGGTCTGTTTTTCATCAACATCTTTTGAAAAAAAAAAAGGGGGGGGGAAAGAAAAAGCTCGTAAACGCTGTGGTCAGGGGAGAACCCACGGTAGAAGTTTTTGGAATCAAGAGGGTTTTGGAAAACAGTAATTAGCTATGATTATATGCTTGTTGATCTAATCATGCTTTTTTATTTAACTTTTCAATAGAATATCGAAGAAAGATCTTCATTGAGAAAATTTTTAAATTTTTATTTGCGACGAAGTCCTATTTCTTTCACTACGGACTTTTTTTTTTTATCTTCAAAAATGTGTAGCCCACTTTTGGACAGCTGCAAAAACACCGGTTGCTATTGCAGTTATGAATCCTTAATTCAGACTAATTTAAAATGTGTCAGGAATTAGCACAAAACATCTGTATGTACAGAGTAATTCAGAAGAACGCATGGTACAAAATTTAAGTGATGTATAAACACACTCTAGCAATCTTTTTTTTTTTTTTTTTTTTTTTTTATCGGAATGTGTGGATGCAAGGGATGCGTTGATTAAAAAATGTAGGGCGTCTCATGCCAATCAGAATGCGGATTTTTCTTCATAATTTTAATATTCATTTACAATAATGAAGATTATTGTAACAGATTTACAATAGACAACAACTGTTTTCAACAGATTTGCCATCTTTTTTTGTGAAATACAGCGATATCTCGAGAAGTTATAGAAGTAGCCACCATTCACGTCCAAATAGCACTGAATTAAATGCTCCATATTTCCGATTATAATTGACATTACATATTGTCTTACTGAACAAACTACTGTACATTTCAAGCATTTTTTGTGTTTTCATTGTATTTCAAATAAGGCAAGGTAAGTCTGTTGAAAAATTTGTTAAAATTATGAACAAAACTCCTGATTAGGATTGAAGTGAGACACCCTGTATTTTTGACAATAAATGAATTACGACTCTGGTTTCTTATACAAAAAAATATTTTTAGAGTATACTGCACCACTCTTTAAAGTTTGTACCATGAGTTTGGAATCACTCTGTTTAATTAAAAGTATTTTTTTTTTCCTTTCCGTACAATAAAAGTTACAACCGATTATCTAAAGTTTATGGACAGTATGCTGTAGTCGTGTATAACGCCAAATGCAAACTGCTCTAATTCGATCTTTTTAAAGATATTTAAATGTACTTTTTAATGATAGGTTGCTAAGCTTTTTTGCAGTTTATTCATACCAATTACTCAAAAATAAATTTTTTTAAAGTTATGTAAATTTAATATATATATATATATATGAAACAAATTTAAAAAAAAAAAAAAAAAAAAAAAAAAAAAAAAAAAAATTTCGCCGTTGACTTCATTAAGACTATAATTCTGTGTAAATCCCATTATTCTAAATTATTTTCTCGCTCCAGTATTCGATTGTCAAAATTACATCTAGCGAAATATATAGTTTATTCCAAATTCATTCTCTTAAAAAAATGGCACTGATAGAATGTTCTATTAAATTTACGCACTTTTATTTTCTTTAAATAAAAAGCATCCTAGAATCTAATAATTCAAAAAATACCCATTTCCCAGCTAAAATATTTTACTCTTTTGAAATAACAACCTATGAATTTCTTTTCTTTATTTTTTATTTCCCTACGATTCCTGACAAAATATTACTTTTCAAATTCTGAAAGATTTTAATCTCAATGTAAAAATTATTTTGGCATATTGCCATACTTGATAAAAACATATGTACTCCTTTTCTCTCTGCTTTTATTTATTCGAAGGAAGTAGAAGGCACGAGATTGTTCTAGAACATTTTTTGGCGCGCTTTTGCCAGCTTCGGTAAGTTCACTTCGATATTAATTCGCCGAAGAAGTTAAGCCGTGAGCGTTGATTGGCCTAGAGGCTTTTTAGATAGAATGTATTCTGGCGCGCTCGGAAAATGATATGCGGATTTTTTCCCGCGTTTAGAGCAGAATGTTCCGGGATTTCGGTGGTGGATGCAACTAGTCATGTACTTCCTAAATCTTCGAAGGCCGCCGATTGATTTTTAAAAGAATACCTGCCTGTACTAACTAAGATGTCTTCTTATATTTAAATTTAAATCATCAAGTTTCGCCACGACCCTAAATTTAGCAGTGCATGGAGTGAGTTTTCAATAGAGTAAAGCTTAATCAATTAATCTTTAAATTTTTCGAATAAAGTGTGAACTGGAACGAACTGCCTCTTCTCTGTAGCTTATACGTACACAATGAAGTAAGTCTCGGTGCTCGACTGAAAATCTCCTCGGAGAAACCTCCCTTGCCTTGAATAGTAGTCTACAAAAGTATGGCGACTCCAGTTAAATCGTCACATATTGAATTTTTTTTTTTCTAGGGGAGGGGGAGGTACTGAATATCCTTAAAGAAAGATTATATGCTGGCAATCATAACAGTGTTACTGTGACACATGGCTTTAAAACTATCTTAGCTATAGACTGAGAAATATTTCCAGTTTTCCGTAATTTTTTTTTTGAATGAAATTCGACTGAAATAAATGCAAAACACAACACACAACCCTGTTTTTCAGAAAATAATTATATATAAATAAGGAGAGTTACTTTTATACAAAATACATGTTAGAAATTTTTCTGCATTTAAGATTTATATAACAATTAAATGACCTTAAACATTTACACCTACAACTTAAGGCTGTTAGTCAGTCAACTTCCAAATTCCCCTCACTAATGTTAAATCTTTGTGCATGGAATTTTAGATGAGATTGAGTTTACTTTACATTTTAATCTAGTGACGATTGTCTGGTTAACCCTTTCAACCTTCCCATTCGTTTGTGGATGATGTGAAGAGGTAAATCTTTGTTTAATGTTATGTGTCTTGAGGAATTTTTTGAATTGAGGTGACCGGAATGCCTTGTGCCGATCACTGAGTATTATTTGGGGAACCTGACTATTGAAAATTTGTTTTAAGCAATTAATATATGTGGCTGATGTAACATTTTTTGATGGAAAAGCCCAGACATATCTTGTGGCATGATCTATTATTATGTGTAAAAATTTCTTTGTCGAGTTATAATAATTAAATCCACCCACAGTATCAATAGAGAGGCACTCAAAAGGTTGATCTGTGGCTGGTAGGGCTTGTAGTAAGCCAAATCTTTTTGTTTTGGGTTTTTTATTTTTTTGACAAGTGTCACAATGTTTTACATAATTTTAACTCCCTACCTATCTCTACCTTTTTTCTAAAATATGCTTCTAAATCACTCAATTTATCAAGTTTAAGTGTAGTAAATTCAGAAAATTTTGGGCATTTTAAGTCAATGAATCTTTCTCTTAAAATATTTACAATTTGTTCATACTCATCACAATTTAAACAATCATTAACATACACTTTAAGAGCTTCACCTTTAAGATATTGAGATATATGATTAAATTTCCATCCCTCATTCTTATTTTCTCTTATACAAATTTTGTTGAAATATTCTAGCCACTGCTGAATCCCCATTCCCGAATCAGGGTCAAATGCAATCATCTTAATTTCATCCATATTTCTAAGCTACGACCATTAATTCCCTTCTAACTCTAAAACCATCACTTGAACAGCTATAATTTAAACTTTAATCCATTTCTTTATGATCCAAATTAAGCTCATACTCAATAAAATATTCCAATTTAAAAGTCTTATCTTATGACTTATAATAATAATATCTAATATCAATTCATAATATATTAATCTTCAACTTAACAACAATTATAAAGTTATCTCACTCAAAAATTCAAAATAATAAACAACCTAAGAACTGCTACAATTACACATCAAATTACGTAAAGGATCTAATATTCTATTATTTAAAATACAAACCATCAATTCTTTCCAAATAGTTGGAAATAACTTCAACAGCATAATAATTTTCAATCATACTACATCTTTTTAGTGAAAACATAAACACAGAATAAAAAGGAAGCAAAAATAGCAAAATTACGCAATAAGCACATTTCATTGAAAATATTTTCATCAGTTTTGAAATACTTTTGTAGGTTGTCATGGTTTCCAGTCAAATTGCTTTAGAGTGGAAATAAGAAAAATATCGTCTGTTTAGAACGAAAAATGCAATTAAACTAATATTTATCTTTCTATTAATTTTATCAATATAAGAATGTATTTCATTTTCTTTACAAAGCCCCGATTTTAAGTATCATTTAAATAACAATAGAATTTTAAATAATCATAAACAGTAAAATAAAAACACATAAAAATATTCAAATATCGTAAAGTCACAAAAAAAAATATCAATCATGAAAAAATAACTTACACTGCCGTGTCTTCTTTTTTTATTTACTTGGCCGCAACTCATAAAATAAGTCTTTTCAAATTTCCATTTAATTCGATGATACACACTTCAAATCCGCTATACACACATATTTCAATCTTGATTACATCATACCAAAACATCGTTCCATCCGTCGCGACAGTTGCTGTCTGCACGCACCGGCAAAATGTTTGAACAAAAGCACAACTTGTAGCATATTCGCTAGACTCCAAAAAATGTCTCAAAATCATGTTCGTCTAATGTAAGAATACTGTCAACATCCTGTCGACTAAAAAAATTCAATATGTGACGATTTAACTGGAGTCGCCATACTTTTGTAGACTACTATTCAAGGCAAGGGAGGTTTCTCCGAGGAGATTTTCAGTCGAGCACCGAGACTTACTTCATTGTGTACGTATAAGCTACAGAGAAGAGGCAGTTCGTTCCAGTTCACACTTTATTCGAAAAATTTAAAGATTAATTGATTAAGCTTTACTCTATTGAAAACTCACTCCATGCACTGCTAAATTTAGGGTCGTGGCGAAACTTGATGATTTAAATTTAAATATAAGAAGACATCTTAGTTAGTACAGGCAGGTATTCTTTTAAAAATCAATCGGCGGCCTTCGAAGATTTAGGAAGTACATGACTAGTTGCATCCACCACCGAAATCCCGGAACATTCTGCTCTAAACGCGGGAAAAAATCCGTATATCACTTGTAGCATATTCGCTAGACTCCAAAAATGTCTCAAAATCATGTTCGTCTAATGTAAGAATACTGTCAACATCCTGTCGACTAAAAAATCTTAGTATCATATGTTGAAAACAACTTTTAAGGCTATCAGTCAGTGAGATCTCAAATTCTCCTTATTCTTGTTAAACCTATGCAGGGAAGAGTTCCGTATCCTGTGCTAGTAGGTTTGGTGAATTGTTTTTTTGGGGGGGGGATATTGAAACAAATTTAAAAAAAAAAAAAAAAAAAAAAAAAAAAAAAAATTTCGCCGTTGACTTCATTAAGACTATAATTCTGTGTAAATCCCATTATTCTAAATTATTTTCTCGCTCCAGTATTCGATTGTCAAAATTACATCTAGCGAAATATATAGTTTATTCCAAATTCATTCTCTTAAAAAAATGGCACTGATAGAATGTTCTATTAAATTTACGCACTTTTATTTTCTTTAAATAAAAAGCATCCTAGAATCTAATAATTCAAAAAATACCCATTTCCCAGCTAAAATATTTTACTCTTTTGAAATAACAACCTATGAATTTCTTTTCTTTATTTTTTATTTTCCATTCTTCCAAAATTTAAGACAATTACTTTGTTTGTGATTCTTGATGATTTAAAATTTTTAGAATTTTATATTTTAGGAAAATTCTCTATTTTTTTTTCTTATCTGAACTGCTGTTAGGGAACTGCTATTCAGATAAGCTTGTTTTTTTTTTGGGGGGGGGGGGATATTGAAACAAATTTAAAAAAAAAAAAAAAAAAAAAAAAAAAAAAAAAAAAAAATTTTGCCGTTGACTTCATTAAGACTATAATTCTGTGTAAATCCCATTATTCTAAATTATTTTCTCGCTCCAGTATTCGATTGTCAAAATTACATCTAGCGAAATATATAGTTTATTCCAAATTCATTCTCTTAAAAAAATGGCACTGATAGAATGTTCTATTAAATTTACGCACTTTTATTTTCTTTAAATAAAAAGCATCCTAGAATCTAATAATTCAAAAAATACCCATTTCCCAGCTAAAATATTTTACTCTTTTGAAATAACAACCTATGAATTTCTTTTCTTTATTTTTTATTTCCCTACGATTCCTGACAAAATATTACTTTTCAAATTCTGAAAGATTTTAATCTCAATGTAAAAATTATTTTGGCATATTGCCATACTTGATAAAAACATATGTACTCCTTTTCTCTCTGCTTTTATTTATTGAAAGGAAGTAGAAGGCACGAGATTGTTCTAGAACATTTTTTGGCGCGCTTTTGCCAGCTTCGGTAAGTTCACTTCGATATTAATTCGCCGAAGAAGTTAAGCCGTGAGCGTTGATTGGCCTAGAGGCTTTTTAGATAGAATGTATTCTGGCGCGCTCGGAAAATGATATACGGATTTTTTCCCGCGTTTAGAGCAGAATGTTCCGGGATTTCGGTGGTGGATGCAACTAGTCATGTACTTCCTAAATCTTCGAAGGCCGCCGATTGATTTTTAAAAGAATACCTGCCTGTACTAACTAAGATGTCTTCTTATATTTAAATTTAAATCATCAAGTTTCGCCACGACCCTAAATTTAGCAGTGCATGGAGTGAGTTTTCAATAGAGTAAAGCTTAATCAATTAATCTTTAAATTTTTCGAATAAAGTGTGAACTGGAACGAACTGCCTCTTCTCTGTAGCTTATACGTACACAATGAAGTAAGTCTCGGTGCTCGACTGAAAATCTCCTCGGAGAAACCTCCCTTGCCTTGAATAGTAGTCTACAAAAGTATGGCGACTCCAGTTAAATCGTCACATATATATGGCCGGCAACCGACATTAAGCATTTACCAAACTTACTGCTGAAATTTAGGCTATTTTGTCATCGAATAATTTACTCTCATATACCTTAAAATTCTGGGAAATTAACTGTAGTTCTTTTATTCCATACTGTTAGCCTAATTAGTGTTTTTCCCTCGAGAGGACTTCCCGTTCCACAGATTTAACGTACTTATCAACGGTTTTAAAGTAATAATATTTGATAGGGAAAACCCCGAAATTTATCATGCCTGTAGAATTGATTTCAAAGAGTTTCGTAATATAATGCTGTCTATGAATGCTGTTGCTGTATCCAGGGCCTGTTTACCGAATAAGCCCGTGAAGCCTGGGCTTATCCACTGAAATACAAAGGGGCTCCCAAATTTACTTTTCAAAACTAATTTTTAGGAAAAAAAATTTCAGTCAGGATAAAAAATGTTTTTTTTTTCTTAATTATAGCTATTAAATTTTCCCTTAGGCTATTACTGATACATTTACACTCTATTTTTTTTTTATGTTGATACAATAAATGGTATAAAAACAGTGATTAAATGCAACTTATTTTCATTTTCTTATGTTTTACATTTTAATTTCAAATGTGCTAAATATAACAGAAAATTTAATCTGTATAATTATATATTGTTTATATTCTTAAAGAATGGAGAAATGATATAAAATATGGATAATAGGTTATTTAAATAAAGGGGAAAGTAATTAGCATTCAGCGATATCAAATTTCTATTTATAAAATAGAAGCAAAATTGCGTTGCAGCCAAGCATAAATTTACGTCAAATATTTCTTGCCCTTGCATTGTTCTTAGCAGCAAATCCTGTAATTTGTAAAGCATAAAATATATTTTCAAGTTCAAATATTCGCACCTGTTCCATATTTGTAAATTCATTTACAAAATTAATTTGTTATGCATAATTATGTATATGATAAAATATTTTCTATATGTATATAGGTAGTTAGTTTTAATTTAATATTAAAAGTGTTGTTTACTCAAAATTTTGATGGTAAAATTTCAAATTGTTGAAGCATAATTGGCAGAGAAAAAAAAGGGGGGGGAGGGCCCTGGTTGTATCTAAAAATATTTTTAAAATTTTGTAAATTATGGCAGCCTACACATAAAATAATGTTATATATGTGACTTTTTAACACGTTCCACCACAGTTAAAAAGTGTTTATTACTTCGGTTCGTCTGTCTGTCTGCACTCTATCTTTCTTCAATACACTTGGATTGCTACGCCATTGATATACATTATTCAGAGACTTTCCCTATTGAAAATAGAGTTTGCTTCTGCAGTTCGTTTACAAGAATTACAAAAGAATTCCTTTACATTATGGTCTACGAGGAAAAAATGTACTTTGCAGTGTATTTTAATAATGTTACAGTACTTCAAACATAATGCAATTAATATGTATTACTTGGGACGTACTACAACATGCTTTCTATGGAATATGGAGTGTGTAGTATTTATCGTTCATTTACAGGAACACACAAAATATTTCGGTTACTGTCTATGGCGATAACTGCTGGAAGTGCGTTTTCAATTGTGATATGCGTTTTAAGCTTGATGTTAGCTAAATTTTAGTATATAACGTGGTGTGTATAAATTCAATCACAGAGCTGTACAAAAAAATAATCGAACATCTTACTGACTATGGTAGTAATTGCTGATATTGAGTTTTCAACTGTGTTATGCGTTTCCAAAATTGTTTATTTAGATACGTTGGAGTATCCTGGAGATATTGGAAAGTGTTTCATTATCTATGCGTGATGCATAATATTTCTTTCTTGAGGGTTTTTTTTTCTGAAAAAAATTACCAATTATTACTTAACAATTTGAAAACTATAAATGTACGCCATGTTAAAGAGTTTATTCTTTAAGAATGCAAATCAAAGGCAGTATTCATTTACTTTCAGATAATGGGTTCTAAAATTGCACAATCTAAAACCTTTTAAAGTGCTGGATTGTATAATATGCATGCTTTGGATTGCATAATATATTTTTCTTTATGGAAAAGGTTTCTCCTCATCAATAATAGACAGCTTTTGTAATCTTTTTTTTCAGCTAGGTCATTATCCCCATCTTGTTTATAAAAAAAAAAAAAAGGTCAAAGAACGATAAGGTCAAGGAGAAAGTTTTGTTCAAAAGCCTAATTAAATCATAATGACAATTATTTTCATAATTATATCTGAATGAACTGTTACAGTTCTTTAAGACAATAAACAACTGATAACTGATTATTACATAATTCAATTGGAACAATTAATATTACAATGGAACTGAGCGAAGGTGTAATTTCATATTAAAATGAAATTGCAAATAAGGTTTCGCACTGTGGAATTAGTATATGTCTACTTCCAAACTTACTGAGAGAACTGTAGGAAAGATAGGGAACTAATAGGACAGGTTAATAGGATTTTCTTTAAATGAATTCAGTTAAGTGTTCAGGCATAGATTGCAGTAGATTGTCAGTAGATAGCAGTAAGCAGCATTACCCCAAGCACGTGTATCCAACTTCCTTTTCCCATTAGCTGGTTGCAAAGAAAGAAAAAAAATATTCATAAGCCTAACTTTTTTTTTTTTTTATGTTTGATAAATACTTGTTTTGATAAAATATTAACTCTGTTTTTAACAATATTACACCTGATTATGAAGTTTTAATAAATGTTTCTCATTTACAATATGTATTTTGTATTAGTAGTAAATAGTTAATTTATTTTAAGAGAGTTCAATGTGGTATTGGGACTAGTGGGTTCGTTGGTTGATTTTATGACGGCCGATTATCTACACGAGGGATATAGGCCCTGGGGAGAGTGCCCTCCGTGGGGGTTTTTCTAAGAGACCCTAACCCGTATTTACGGCAAGGTTAAAAGAAAACCACGGGAAACTCCGCACGGTTAGGTCGACGAGCGCGACAGAGGTTTGAACCCAGCACCTCCCGTCTACCAGCTTTGAGAGCAGAACCTCTCAGCCGCTGGTGGGGCTGGGACTAATGGAACATGCAAGATTACGGGATCCCAAAGTGATTAAACATAAAATTGTCATGTCATTACAATATTTATGTTAAATGATACATTATGTGTACAAAATATGTAATGTGTCTTATTCTTTTTTATCTGTTAAAATTTGGAAATCACGTGGAAAAAATACAATTTTACCAAATTAACTTTCAATAAAAGCATGATAAAGTAATAAAGGCCTCAATCAATTTTCCTTTAATAAGTTTTACAAAATTGGAAATAAAAATTAAAGTAAGGTCTTGTCAAGTGCTGATGTAACTCTTGAATTAGTCTACTTGGGAAATGATTATCGGAGTCCCATTAGACCCCGGAGTCCGGAGTCGAGGTCTAGTGAGAAAAATTTCATTTTACAAGTTAAGGCTATTTCTCTTTCAATAATTAAGCTATGACTAACATTTTTTACCTAAATTTTAAAAAATGAAAACATTTAAAATGAATCACAATTTATTATTCATTACTCGCCTTCCCATTGGCCGAAGCAGGCTCCTCCCACCAAGGAAACTGGTAGATCGATCAGGAAAAAAAAGCCTTGGTAAAAGAAAAAAAAAACTTTTCGGGTGCCATACATTTAATTTACATTACAAGTACATTATAAAAAGTTTCAATTAAAATATTAAGATTAAAATATATATATATATATGGATGATTCTACTGATCTTAGCATTATGCCAGTAGAATTATGAAACACTGAATTATTATTTAAAACACATGTGGGTGCATCCAGGCTGATGAGTACATGTGCATGTGTTTTTTCATATCCAATTCATATTTAATTCTCATGTGGTCCAATTTTCCATTGTATATGGTTCATATTTAATTTATTAATCCATTTGTATTTACTTAATTGCAACTCCAATTTATAATTTTTTTTTTCCTTTCTCTCTATTTCTTTTTTCTTTTTTCAATATTCTTTAGGTATGAGTAAAATTTGGCCAATTACCATTGAAGCACAAGCTATGGTAATATTATGTTTGCACATGTTAATTATTAGCTATGTGGTATTCTGTATACACAATATCATTAATTATCTCTTTGGAGATTTAAGTAGAATATAATAGAACTTGATATGTTTTTTGAAATTCATAGATATTATAATATATATATATATATATATATGCACAAGACTTAAAGGGAATCTTCACTCACTTGAAAACACCCGCTCGCTAATGTTAAACCTATGGCCAGGTTGTTTTCAAATTTCTCGTTTAAATTTGAATTTTTTTTTTAAACGATTTTTTTTTTTTTTTTTTTTTTTTTTTTTTTTTTGCATAAGATAGCTGAGGTCGATCCTTAATATGGCTATTTTTTACTTTTTTGATTTCAGTTGGAGATTTTTTTTAATAAAGGTACTTTCACTTTCGGAACCGGTTTTGAAAGTGAAAGCACCTTTATTTTAAAAAAATGTTGTTTGTGTAGCCTTGTATATGATCTATAAAATGTATACACATCACGTAGCATGCAAAAAAATTAATTCAACTTAAGAACGCATATCAAAACTGAAAACGCCCTTCCAGCATTTATCACTCATACACAGTTACAGTAATCCAATAATTTTGTACATCCCTGTTAAATGAATGATAAATTATCTCCATATTCTGCAGAAAACATGTTTAAGTGCATCTCAGAGATGCATATCAATTTTATTATGCTTGAAGTAGTGTAACATTAAAATACGCTGCAAACATTTTTTCTCCATAGACCATTATGTAACCGAACTCTTTTGTGTGACTCTGTAAATGAATGATAAATGCTCTGCACACCATATTATACAGAAATAATGTTTGAGTGCACATCAAAACTACATATTAATTTTATTCCACTTGAAATAGTATAACATCATTAAAATACACCGCAAACGATTTTCTCCATAGACCATAATGTAACAGGGTTATTTTCAATGTCCTTGTAAACGAGAATTATAAATGCTACACACTTCATTTTCAAAAGCGAACACATTATGTGAATCCCAACAACGTATATCAATTACATGGCAATCCAAGTATATTTACGAGAGTTTGAGCACGGACAGTTAGGCGGTAGACGCAGACAGATAAACCGAAATCAAACACTTTAAACTATGTTGGAAAGTGTTAAAAATGCAAGTTAATGATGTCCTTTTCACCAGCATAAGTATTTTACTCTTCTGAAATTAGTACCCGATAACTTTTAATCGTAAAATACGCGAAATTAATATGAAAATCTAAAAATAATTCCAAATAAATCAAAATTTAGAATGTATTTTGAAGGTTTTCCGCTCATTTCATTTTTCACGAGCAGGGAAGACCGAGCTATGCTCGGTCAAAATTAGCTTTGAGTTCAAATATCCTGACGCATGACCAAAATGACCCACTAATCAAATTTTCTCAAACATGTGACCTATCCCAACAGTCTTCTCGTGCCCAAAAACCACAGGAGTCAAAATTTAGTCTAAATAGTCTGAGCAGTTTTTAAGATAAAATAGCTTGACCCATAATGACCCATGACCAAAATGACCCACTAATTGAATTTTCTCGAACACGTGACGTAGCCCAACAGTCTTCCCGTGCCCGAAAACCAAAAGATGAAAAATTTAGTGAAAATAATCTGAGCCGTTTTTTAGATAACATTAGCTTGACCCACAGTGACCCAAAAACGACCCACTAATCGAATTTTCTCGGACTTTTGACCTATTCCAATGATTTTGTCGTGCCCGAAACTCGTAGGACACAAAATTTAATCAAAATCGTTAGAGCCGTTTTTTAGATAAAATTAACTTGACCCGGGTTGGCCCAAAAATGACCCACTAATCGAAAGTTCTCGAACATGTGACCCAGCCCAATAGTCTTCTCGGGCCCGAAAATGATAAGATACAAAATTTAGTCAAAATCGTTTGAACCGTTTTTTAGATAGAATTAGCTTGATCCTGACCCTTGATGACCCAAAATGACCCACAAATCGAATTTTATCGAACACGTGACCTAGCCCAATGGTTTTCTGGTGCCCCAAAACGGTAGGATAAAAAATTTCGTCAAAATCGTTAGAGCCATTTTTAAGATAAAATTTGCATATATATATATATATATATATATATAACCACACACAAGATTTGCTCGTATTATAATATATGATATGATTTGAAATTTTTTCAAACCGTTCTTAGCGAGCATTTAAATCTTATAAGTAAACCACCATGCCAAATTACAAGCTTCTATATCAAGTACTGGCTAACCCGCCCGACGTTGCCTGGGCCCGTGATAATAAATTAAAAAACTCAAGTTTTCGATATCGAGTCGAATGACACAAACCCTGTTGAAATCGAGCCCATAGAGCCCAAGAACAGAATGAGCCACCAGGCGGTGGAATATGCCTCCCTGTAAATTTAACGAATTTCCTTTAATACGCAATATTTAATTTACAAATGAAATCCCCCCGCCTCTCTCTAAAAGTTAACCACTTATCTTTAACAGTAACGCGATTTTAATTTACGGTTGTAGTAAGTAAACGTAAGTTGATGCCGAAAAAGGTTAATATTTTTTAAAAAAAAGGTGATAGTTGGGTGTCTAAGGAAATGTTTAGTAGCTTATAAAGTAGCTGGAGTACTCTAGAACTATGTTAATGAAAATTGCAAGAGAATCATATCATTTTTACAGAAGCTGCACCAAGGACCCCAAGAAGGAGATTAATATTCAAAATTGGTGGCAGTTGATGTCCGAGAAAATTTTTGTCGTGCATATAATAGCTGGAAGTTCTAAGAAGTTGTTAGAAAAGAAAAGCTAGTGAATCGGACAATTTTTAAGGGAGCTATAATAGGGGGTCCAAAAGGGGCCAACTGATAGTTTTGAGCAGGACCCTAAGATGAAAACATCTTAAAAGGTCCTAGTACTCGCTTTAGATCTTTAATTAGTCAAAATTAAGCATAGGGTATAAATTAATCCTTTATTTAAATAAGAGAATAAAATTATAATAAAATAAATAAAATTTATTTTATTATAATAAAATAAAGTTTTAAATTTATAATTAAAAACTTTAGAATAAAATTTTAAAGAAATGCTTAAAAAGGGACTCTAGGGCCCCAATAAAAATATGAGGGTGGTGGCCCGGGGAGAGTCCAAGACTCAACTTTAAAGTTATGCACTGAAATGGTGACGCAATTAGGAGGGGGGGGGTGGAAAATGCATGACGCACAAAAAGTTCAAGAGCCCCAGAGAGCCAGGAACCTAAATGAAATGTAGAAATGGGGGAATAACTAAATAGATAAAAGCCCCCCAAAAACGAAGGAGATCGGACTAAAAAGGGGCAAGTTCTTAACATTTTAGGGAACAAAAACTACAAGGAGCCCTGTACTGGGCCCCAGAGGGGCAGGGTCTTAACTGGAATGTAGTAATGGAGGAATAACTAAATGGAAAAAGAAGCCCTAAAAACGAAGAAGATCGGATAAAAAGGGGGCAAGTTATAAAAAATTTAGGGCACAAAAACGTAAAGGGGCCCGGATCTTGTCCGAGATTTTTTTTTTTTTTTTTTCATTCATGCAATAGCTGAAAGTCCTAAGAATTGTTAGAAAAAAAGGTAGTGAATCGGACGTTTTTAAGGGAGCTATAGTAGGGACCGCTGATAGTTTTGAGAAGGGCCATAAGATGAATGGTCCTAATTGGAATGTAGAAATGGGGGGATAACTAAATAGAGAAAAGGCCCCAAAAACGAAGATCGGATTAAAAGGGAGCAAGGTATTAACAATTTAAGGAACAAAAACTTCAGGGGGCCCGGATCTTCTCAGATTTTTTTTCTAGTTCATGTAGTAGCTGGAAGTACTACGAAGTTGTTAGGAATAAAGAAAAGCTAGAGAATCGGACGATTTTTAAGGGAACTATAGAAGGGGGCCCAAAAGGGGCCATCTGATAGCTCTGGGGAAAGTCCTAAGATGAAGGGTCCTAAGATGAAGGGTCCTAATTGGGAAGCAAAAATGGGAGAATTATTTAAATGGAGAAAAGGCCGAAAAACTAAGAAAATCGAATTAAAAGGGGGCAAGTTATTAACAGTTTAGGAAACAAAAACTTCAACGGCCAAGTTCTTAACTGGAACGTAGAAAAGGGCAAAAATCTTAAAGGGGCCCGAGTCTCAAAAAATTAAAAATCCTAACCTCAGGTGCATCAGGACCTGCCTTAAACTATTTGCACCCAAATTTTCAGACTTCTATGTGCGGTAGATTTCGCTAGCCATCGCACGCAGATACACAACTTTCTTTTATTAGTATAGATATCACAGAAATTGCAATTTTAGAAAGCTCTTTGCCTCGGCACTTCTAAATTTCGAAATTTTTAAAAACTTCTGTGAATGCATTTACGTGTCTAAAGTAAAAGCCATGCCAAATTTCAAGTTTCTATCCTTTACAATTTCAGATAAATCACAGTTTAGAATGTTTTAGAAAGTTTTTTGCTCATTTCAACCTTTCAAATTTCGAATTTTTTAAAACCATTTTTAGTGAGCACTTACAAATAAAAAAATATACTTTTAAAAGTACTTTTAACAATAACTATCACGCCAAATTTCAAGTTTCTAGCCTCAGCAGCATCACAAAAATCGCAATTTTAGAACTATTTTTGATTCTGCACCCATGCAAATTTCGAATTTTGTAAAAAATGTTCTGTGCAAGGATTTACGTATTAAAATTAACAACCGTCAAATTTTAAGTTTCTAGTCCTAACAGTTCCAAACAAATCATAATTAAGAACGTTTTCCGCTCATCTCATCCTTTTAAATTTCAAACTTTTTAGAAACCACCACATTAAATTTCAAATTTCTAGCCCCAATAATGTCACAGAAATAGTAATTTTAGAACGTTTTTTGCTGCTGGGGATTGTTGTACCGTCATAAAATGTAACCTATGTTGGAGCAGAGATGGTCACCAGCCTTTTGCCAGCATTATTTTTTAAATCGGTTCGGTAGTTCCAGAAATTATCTACTACAAACACACAAAATGTCTGTAGTAGATATTTAGCAGCATTATTTTTTTGCAAATTTGACATGGCTATTAATTTTGCCAGCATTATTTTTTAAATCGGTTTGGTAGTTCCAGAAATTATCTACTACAAACACACAAAATGTCAATTTTTTATAATATTAGTATAGATATGAATTTAATTTATTTTCAATTGAACTCGGCCAACGGTGCAATTAAACTCGTTTTCAATCTTTTTCAAGTTCATTGTAAATGCAGTCTAAATCTGTTTATTTGAATTTACTACAAACAATCTAGCATTAAAAAAGGGGATTATCTATACTAATGTTATAAAGAAAGAACGTTTGCTTATTTGTGTTTGTTTGTATGTAAGGGGTAATCTCTGGAACTACTAAACAGATTTAAAAAATAATGGTGGCGAAATGATGGTGATAGCTTGCTCCAACACAGGCAATGTTTCATGTTGGTACCACTACCCCCAAGGGGGTGCAGGACCAAAAATAACTTACTAAAATTGTGATTTTCGTGATACTGTAGGGTGTTGGTGCTAGAAACCTGAAAATTGGCATGGTGGTTACTTATTAGATTTAACTGATCACTAAGAACGGTTTATAAAAAATTTGAAATTAAACAAGGGGGAAATGGGCGAAAAACATTCTAAATTACGATTTATACGGAATTGTTAGAGATAGGAACTTGAAATTTGACATGGCTATTACTTTTAAAAGACAAATGCTCGCACAGAATAGTTAGTTATTCATTTAAACAAAATTTAAAAGGGTGTTGGAGAATAAAAAGTTCTAAAATTGCAATAATATTAATATTTTACTATAATGAATTAAAATGACATTACTAAAGAAATATGGTTGACAACTAGTTTAGGAAATACTGCATATTTAGACTTTTGCCATACAAAAGTATACTAAACCAAGGTTTTCCAACTTATTACTTAACAGTATTTTAATTTGTATCATTTCAAGTTATGCTAATACTGTAAAAAAGAAACAATTGTTTATTTGTAAGAAATAAAACACTGAACACTAAATCGTTTTTAAAAAATATTTCACTGTATGACAGATGATAAACAGAGTTTCCAAGTAGACTGCATTTTATCTGTTTTTTGAAAAGGGGTGGCTGCAAATGGGTTGAAATGACAATTTTCTCATTAATTCAAATCTAATGCAGTACAAAAATGAAGTTTTCTCAAAATGTGATGTAATTAGTAATATGTAAATTATCCGTAGCAGTATAAATTCCCCTAATGTAAATATATATTTGAATAACCACACATGCAAAGCCACAGGTTTTACTAGTTATATATATTTTTTTTGTCCTACATTATTTTGGTACGGTAAAAGATATTGCCTACGACCCAAGTTTTCGGCTTCTAGGCTACCTCAGGCTGCAATGGTCGAAATTGATTATTACCATGGGACATTTCTAACTGAGACTTTTCCCTGTCCCACCTCTTTCAAAATCTTGGAAAGAAAAGAAGACTCATGTTCATGAAGTCAGTTTTAACGGTTGCATACGTTGTCAAAAATACCAGGGTTTAAGTTTGTCAAAATTTGCTGTGAACATTGGTCCAAAGGAGTTGTCACTTGGAACAAATAATGTCGCTTTTAATAGAGTTCGTTGTTTAGAGGATATTCTCATCAAAATGCTTTTCACAAAAGATAAGGTTGACCAAATTATAAGAATAGAGGCAATTGCTCATAGATTAGTCTTTGAACATTACATGATGCAGCTGATGATTGAATAAATACTTGAGAATGAATATTCAACAGCTGTTATCACAAACTTTGTTTTATGCTAAATAGTAACGTGAAAATTATACTATCCAATGCTCATGCTCATGACTGATGCTAGTAATTCAAAATTCCATTATTTTCATCAAGAAACCGTTATCGTAATAATAATGACAAGGGGTATTATTGTGATGAGGGAGTCTTGATTTTTATAGGGCAATGGACATTTCCTCTAAATTTAGCCATTTTTCTTTATAGTTGCCAAACCTCCAAAACCCGGAATATTAATTTTTTTACAGCAATTAATTTTCATTTGAAACATTTACATGTAAATAATGAAAATGAAATAAAAATTTTAAAAAATTAAAAAGCAGATGAATATGACATTTCATATGAAACATAAAAATTCAAATACTATACAGGAAGAATGAATATTAGTGATGTTTTCTCTCAAAAATGAAGTCATAAAGCAAGAAGAGAAAATGTACATGAATTATATTATTAAGAAAAGATTTCGCTTGAAAAAAAATGTCATATCTGAAACAAAATAACATTTTCAAATACAGTTGAACTCATCTAATAAGAGCACGACTAAAACTAACAACCTACATGTTGAGAATGGTTCATCATTTAAACTGCATTAAGATTTTCACAATTTTACGAGCAACAAAAACAGATCTCGGTTAATATGAGCAAAACATTTGTTGATTTTAATGCAATTTTTGGCAAAAAAGTAGGAAATAAATCCCTTTCTTATCGAACACTGTTCTTTCTCAACCATAATATTTCTACATTACAACTATCTGTGAAAATGCAGCAACATCAGTTTTACCAGACAAAAAATTAATCTTAAAAAAAAAAAAAAAAGGAATTTGAGGTATTGAAAGAAAGAAGGTACAGATAAGGACATTTTAAATACCACCCCTTTGCAAGGTTTAAAACTGAGCCATGGAAAGGAAGGAGCATAGACTAAAACATTTGTTTCTTTCTTTAAATCCGGATCCTGTGTATCATCAACTAGCCTTTTCATGTCTCTTGCACTATCCAAATGAAAAGGATACGTGAAATCAATAGCTTGAAAATTGCTGTGTCTATTGCAATGTTACCAGAGTTTTTTTTCTGGGAAAAACGCAAGTGATCAGCTGCATAACTGTACTTCATTCATGTCCCTTGAGATTACTAGTTCTTTAGAGGTTTTGACTTCAAGAATGTAATTTTGTCTAAAGAAAGTGACACCCACAAAGGAATATGGAATATTTTATGTTAACTTTATGATATTAAGTTAATTTTTGCATTGAGATAATTAGAGCATTAATAGTAATAATGTAATTAAGGGTGTGTTTTTAAGATTCTTATTATCTTCCCAGGCAGGGCTCTACAAATTGAAACAAAATAGTGTAGTGAGCAAAAATTTTTAGTCACCATTAGAAATAGTTATCCCTTCTCCCATCATTGTCAAGCATTTTTCCTAATGTTTAATTTAATCATAGATTTTCAAAGAATAAAAGTTTTTTTATGAATAGACTGAAAAATAATAATCATAATCACACTTATAGTATATCTTGAGTATTCCCTTAACTCAGCAATTCAGTTTAATAAATTATTTTACACGATATAAAATTAAGTTTTTCAACAAAACTTATGAAAATTATATTTACAACTCTAAATGAAAATTATGAAAATTATATTTCACATGAAATATGAAATTGTGCAAAAAAATAATCATTATGAACAATTTAAAAATACATGTAATGCAATGGGCTTTCACAGGATTTTCCTGAAGTGAGAAGTTATATCTTTCTTCAACCAGATGGCATATTCGAGCGCTTGAATCATCAAATCATTACCGTAAAATCCCGAAAGTAAGCTCCCTCCCACTTTTAAGCAATTTTGATTTTCTTTTCCATTCCCAAATATAAACCAATCTCCCCCACATTTTTTTTTTTTTCGCAAAAAATTGATTTTAAAAATCCAAGGAAGAGAATTTTAAATATTTTGAAAATTTTGGCAGATTTCCACTTTTGCTTTTATATTTTGTTAATGAAATATCCCAACCCCACATGAAATATCCGATTCCCTTTCCTGCCCTCCCCAACAAATAAAGTTCAAAATCTTGAGAATCTTAAATTCTTCTAGCCTTCTTACTGCTCGCTAATAATATAACAAAAATAAGTAAAAAATCAGTCCTCCAAACTACAATCTCTCCCTCCATCCAAAATTTGTTTCCCCCTCCCCCCTCAGCATACAAAGTTTAAAATCTTTAAAACTCTTTATTAAAAAATATATGTTCTATTTGTTGCTGTCTAGTGACAATAAATAAATAATCAACCATTATAATTACCTCTCTAACCCCAAAATTTCTACTTCCCCTCTCTTTGTCAACCCCTATAATTTTTTTAAAACTATTTATTAAAAAAAAATCTTCTGTCATATTTGTTGCTCTCTATTAACAATAAATAAATAAATCATCTAAATTACAAACCCCCTCATTTGAAATTCATCTTACCTCCTCATCTCTGAGAATACAAAGTTTAAAATTTGCAAAACTCTTATTTGAAGAAATCTTTTCTCATATTTGTTGCTCTCTGGTAAAAATAAATAGATTATTTGACACCCAAGTTTTCTCTCTACTCCAAAAATGTCCCCCCACCTTCACGCACATACAATATTTAAAACTATTTTTTAAAACATCTGTTGTATTTATTTATTAGTAGTAACAATTAATCATCTAACAATCAATCATCTAAAATACTCTTCTTTCTTCTAAAAGTTCTATCCCCCCCCCCCAACTCAGCAAATACTTTAAAATCTTTTAATACATATTTGTTTAAACACTGTTCTATTTCTTGTTTTATAGTAAGGTAACACAGCTCATCTACATCACCTCATATAAGTATCACTCATCTAAAATAATCATCCCCTTTGAAATTTTTGCTCTGTCCTTTTCTCCCAAGGGAGGAGTTGGATGTCTAAATATGTGAGAGGAAAGCAAAAATTTTCACCTTTTTTGCAGCTTGGCTGTTGTTTCCTCCCTGAATCATGTGTATATTTTATGTTTTGAAATAAATATGTTCTCTAAAATAACTCCCATCCCATTAAAAAAATATCAGCTGTCAGTACAGTCAAACTACAAAAAAAAAGACTAACATTTTCTCTCTGCCTCCCCCCCCCCTCCCCACTCCATGTTTAGAAATTCACCTCTTTTTTTCTGGGGATGGAGAATGGAAATTTAAGGGGAGAGTTACATGATCATTTATTTATTGTTGCTACAAAGTAACAATAAAGCATAAAAACCTTAAAAAATAATTTCAAAGATTTAAAGTCTGTGTGCTGAGGCGGGAGGGGTGGAGAAGGGAGAAGCAGATTTCTTTCGGGTAGGGGGGGAGGAGCAAATTAGATAATTATTTAATTATTGTAGGGGAAAAATTTAGATTTTAAAGTATGTACTGGGGGGGGCAAAGAAAATAAAGGGAACTTTTGAGGGGAGAGGAGGGGAATAATTTAGATTGTTATTTAAATATTGTTACAAAAAATAACAAATAGAGCAGAAAAAAAAAATTAAGAATTTTAAAGATTTAAATTTTAATGAGATCCATTTGCAGGGGGAGGGTCTTCCTGAGATAAGGGTGGGGGGTAGGGGGAGAAAAGCAGAGATTTTAATAGGTGGTGTTGATTTAGGTGGTAAATTAGGTTTATTTATTGTTAAGATAGAGTATTAAATAAGTCTGAAAAGAATTTTAAAATTAAAGAGTTATAAGGGTTAAACTATGGGGTTTTGGTACTAGAGGGGGGCAAAGGAGGAAGCAGTAATTTTGAGGGGGATTTAGATGATTGTTACAATAAAATAACAAATAAAAAATATATAATTTTAAGATTTTTAATTTTTTAGAAGTGGGGAGGGGGGAATTTAGATTATATATATATATATATATATATATATATATATATATATATATATATATATTTTTTTTTTTTTTTTTTTTTTTTTTTTTGAGTGAAAATCTACCGAAAAACAGAAGATTCTCGCCCCTTTTTACTTCTAAATTAATGATAAAACAGGTTTTTAAATAATTTTTTTTAAAAATCCAGATTATAAGCCATCCTCCCACATTCAAAACCTATTATGGTTTTGAAAAAGGGGGAGGGGGGGCTTACAATCGGGATTTTATGGTATGTAAAAGGCCGTTCAAGTGAATTATTTATCATTAGATAATCAATTTTTATGCTTTCAGTCACCAGTTAAAATATTTTGGACGCCATTGGCAACCTGGCAACTAAATTGTCAAGCCTAATGGATAATCAAGTAACGTTTAATGCGAGGACTTTTATAATTCCCTTGCTTCTCATATTAACTAAGTTAAACGGCATTTGTTAATAATCTGTGTGACCATTTTTTCAGGCTAAATGCAGATGATATTTGGCCAGACAACTGGCTGAAAACAAATTTGGTGAACTTGCCCTCTATAGATGGTCAATAAAATTAAAAGGGAAAAAAAAATCATTTTTTTTTTTTTTTTTTTACAAATTTGATATATGATTTTCAGATTAAATCTAACATGGTCCTAATAAAATATGGTTAGTGTAGAATTTATTGTTTGTGTACAGGACTCCATAAAATACATTGGATACATTACTTTTTATGGACGATAATTGTTAGAAGTACACTGGTGTGTTTGACATCTACAGGGACATGCAAAAATATAGCTTGCACAACTGTAATCTTATATTAATAAAAGAAAGTTTCGCTCTGTGTGTCTGTTGGCGATGGCTAGCAAAATCTAGCCCACCTAGAAGTCTGCAAATTTAGGTGTGGATAGTCCAAGGTCAGGCCATGTGCACCTGAGCCTCAGAATTTTAATATTTTGATAATTAGCCTAGATATTAATTAGTTTCTCATTAACCATTGCTTCTAAAATGTCATCTTTTAAATCAAAATGGCGAAAGAAACGAACTGGCGCATTGGATTTGCAACCGGAAATGAACGAATTCGAAATTATTTTACTAATTAACGAATTTTAGGAAAACTAATTGAGATATCAATTTGAAAATTTCTGAGCATATGTAAAAAAATATTCTGTATATGACTATGTGATTTTTGAAAAATTCGGTTGGTAATTTTTTTTTTAATTTATGCAAAAAAACTGCCAAAAATCTCCCGGCGCCAGTGAAAACGATCCGAGAAAGTTTCAGACAGGGATCTGCTTTCATTAAAAACTGAACTACAAAGAGATCTGTTTCTCGGGCAGATCTCTCCATTTAGTTTGCGAAAATGAAAGGAAATAATTGCCAATTTTTACTAATGAACAAAAATTTAGATAACTAATTAAGTATAGATTTGAAATTGAGGTCAGGAAGGGGTGTCATCTGCCGGCTATTTTAACGTAGCGTCTTCGTTATGTTCTAATTATCAGAAAAATTTAATTCTTTTTTTAATGATCGCGTTAATGTAGGTGACGGTGGTTCTCTTGAACAAATTATTCATTATATTTGCGGGTATGGAGAGGGAGGGGGTTAACGCCTTTCTCTGAGATTGTAATTATCTCAGGCCCGTGCAACGCCGGGCGGGTTAGCTAGTACTAAATAAAGTGTAGATTCATGATGCTATACTGTTTCTTACACAATGGACTTTACCTATGTCACGTCATCTGCAGGTAAAGAGAAGAAAAACACAAATAGGCTTGAAGAACATTTTAACACAGCTTTCCCTTCGTCCAATAAACAGTCTTTTTCCAAAGGAAATTACCCTCAGAGGCGAGGCTGTTGCCACTCGTGGATAAGGTCCATTAAATTTTTGATATGTGTGGTACAATTATTCTTTATAGAAAATAGTGCTTTTAAGACTTAAATTTCTTTTACAAGGTCACACAAAATAATTCAGGTGAATTATCATCTACAAATTGCATATAACTTCTGAAAAGGAGCTTTTAATTGCATTATCTGTTTTCATGCTTAACTAAATTTTTGCTATTTAAGGAGTGTTTATACATTCTATATTATATGCAGGGCTGCAGAAAAAGAAACAGCTTGAAGGCATTAAGATATATGAAGGGAGTTGGTGAAAGTACTTTTTCAAGTGTTTTACAATTTTCATATCAATTAAATTTTACTATAGCATGTTTCATGAATAGAATAAAACAAATTCATATACAGGGTGTAGAATAAGGTATGGATACATTGCCGACAATGGTTGGTATCTGCCAGTAAAGTGTTTTAATTAGTGTTATGCTTTTTCTAGCTGAATGAAATTTTAGTACACTATGTCATATGAATAAAATTATATAGATTATATAGAGTTCTGTACAAAGTAATTTGAATATATTATCATCTATGGGTAGTGCTTTCACTATGGTAAATATATTTAAATTGCCTTAAAATTGATACATATTATTGAGGTTTATTACAACACGTTTATGCTTGAAAGCGTTCTGTGGTGGTCTTTATAGTTTGTTTACAGGTACACTCAGAAGAATTCGGATAAATTATGGTCTGTTAGCAAAAATTGTTTTGAAATACATTTTAATGATGTTACTATACTTCTAACATTAGGGAATTGATATGCACTTCATGGTTTCTATACAAAATAGTGTGCGTAGCGTTTATTCATTTAAACAGAGACACACAAGAGACTATATATTGCATTACTGTCTGCAGACAGTGATTGGTTGAAGAGGGCTTTATGAAATTGACATACATTATTATGGATGTGCGATAACATATTCCATAAATACAATATTTAACATGCTTTTTTACAAGGTCACACAAAAGAATTTAGATGCATTTTCATTTATGATCAAAAAGTGAAGCAAGTGTAATTTCACTTGTGTTATTCATTTTCAAGCTTAATTAAATTTTGGTATATTATGTAGTGTATATGTAATTTATAGATTATATACAGGGCTGCCCAAATAAATTCGAATTAATTACCATCTATGTATGGAACTCCCGACAGGGCGTTTTCAAAATGTGTTACGTGTTTTTCAGTAGATCTAAAATTTTCTATACTATGTTGTGCGAATATAATATAAATCCATATACAAGAATGCACAAGAGGATATGGATACATTGTCCTCTTTGAATAGAAGTAATCAGAAATGTGTTTCAAGTATTGTTAAGCATTTTCTAGCTGAATGAAATTTTATTACATTTTATGGTGTGTGTAAAAATTTGTAGTTCAGAACTCTGTACAAAATAATTTGTGCAAATTATAGTCTATGGGAAGTGTTAACTTTTGTAAATATACTTGCATTGCCACAAAATTAATGTGTCATTGGAGATTACTATAGCATGTTCCTTAATGAAAACATATAGCCTTTATTGTTCTTTTACAGGACACTCGAAAAAATTCGTATATATTATGGTTTATGGACAACAATTATTTTGAAGTGCATTATAATATTACCTTACATCAAACATTATGGAATTCATATATACTTTATTGATATCTACTACAACATAGTTTCTATATGAAATGGTGCACATAGGATTTATTGTTTATTTACATGAAAACACACAAAAAACAGATGACAATACAAAAATGTAGCTAAAGTTCCATAAGAGTGTTTATCGCCATAGCTCAAACAATAGCAATGTTGGTAAAATTATGGTAGTGGTTTTAAAGGTCGCAAGAGTATGTGAGCAGTAATCTATAAAGAAATGTTAGCATATTTACAGAATGTTTATGAAAACATTTAAATTCACCAAATCAATAAATTTTACCAAAATAAAGTATAGAAAAAATATTTGAAAAAAAAAAATGTTTATGTGTTTTAAAAGGTTTTTTTAAATCTTTCTCAGTAAACTGTGTAATAACGTACCAAAATGTATTACAGATAATCACTAAAATATGTTGCAAACTTAAAAGAATGGATATTTTAATTTGAAGTTTTATTATAAAATCGTCTAAAAAACAAACCAGGTTACAACAATGAAATTAAATTCGACCAGACCATATTTAAACAAATTACTCCAATAAGCAACATAGCCATTTATGAAACTTTCCCCAACGTTGTTCTAGGCAGATTTTCAGAAGTACGGTTACTTTATATGTGTTTAACAGAATACTATTTCCCGACATTTCCTTATCATGTATAAAAGGTGTATCTTCAAAATTTAAGCTCTATAGCTTTTATTCCATTGTGAATGACAACAGGTCAGCAGCATGTGTAATGGTAAGTTTGTTTTAACGTATGAAAATTAACTTTGCTGAAATTGAAATTTGTTTTATGATTTTCTCGTGATAGAATCAGTACATAAATCTTGTTTTATGTAAATTTTGTGCATCACGTTTGTTCATATATAATAAGTCAGTCTATACCAATATCATAGTTTTCCCTCCAAGAGACTAAATTTGGTATTTTGATGTTATACGCATGTTTAATATAATACACGTTGTTACTAATTATTTAAATGTCAGTAAAAAGATAATACTATTTTAGTTGTACCATTTAAAATGTTAGCAGTACTTTTGTTATAGGGAGGAGTGACAAAAGTATAAATTTTAATTTGCTGGTACATAAATCTAAAAATTTGGGAACCTCTGCACTAGATGATCAAGAAATACCCATTAAAATTAGTGTTATTGAATAGTAACCACATAGAACATGGCTTAAATGTATAACATATAATTTTAATGGAATACTTTTAAAAAGTTAACCCTTATACCTGATGCAACTAAATATAGTTATAGATAGAAAATACCTCGACAAAAAATGAACAAAACAGAATGCCCAGGAACATGTTTATTAAGAAAAAATATCAATTTGTTCTACAATTTTAAACAATAATAAACAACTATATTTTACTTCTAACACTTTATAAAATCTAATCTTTACAAAACTCAACTTAAAGAATCTAAAATTTTTACAAATATGATTAACAAACTGGACATAAAATGTCTATAAAACAGACAAATATATAATGGGTGTAGGATGATAAGAAACAAAAAGCCTGTGCTTAATCAACATTATAAAATTTTGGATTTTAGTTTAAAATTCAAGTTATGTAATAATATATAATGCACATTCAAACAATTTTTTTTTCTCTTTTTTTATGAAAGACTACTTACTGACATTGTACAAGCAAAAACACATTAGTTAAACCTATATGACAAATAAAATAATTTCAAAATATCATTAAAATTATATAGTAAAAATACAACAACCTTTTCTTTAATTAAAAAAACTGCACTTAAAAACAAAATTTAAGCATATTTTGCACTGCAGTTTAGCCGTTTTTGTATCTAAAGGTAAATTCCATCATAAAAACAAATATTAATATTTCTTCTGAAAACTAAATTTGGAAAAAACATTTAAAATAAAGTATATGCTATATTTATGTTTCTTTCAACAAAACACCAATAAAACTTTTAAAATAAGTTAAAAATTCATTTCAATATAATTTCAAAAACAAAAAATACCCACTTATTCCCGATATTTTTTTGGTTTTCTAACGATATTTTTAGTTTAATAAAATATTAATATTTACTATTTAAAAAAAAAAAATTGAAATTGTTAGCCAAATTAGCCAGTTTTTTTGTTTTTTTTTGTTGTTGTTTGGTACTTTTGTTTAAAAATATTTCAAAGTGCAGTAGGAAGACTTCATAAATAATCACTTGAAATAAGAGTAAAGAAAATGCTAAAATTCAAACAAAATTATCAACAGATATGTAAAGTAATTTAAGTATTCACAACCTTGAGTGAGGAAATCACATGACAAGAATATATTACACATTTTTTTAAAGCACCATTTAACTGCAAAATAGATGATGGAACTTAGGTCAAAATATGATCATTTTCTTATATAATTTCAGTTTTGTAAAAATCATGAACCATCACAAAGTTTTAAATTTACAGCAAAAACACGGCAATCCAATATACAGAAATACATATACTGATTCCATAGTTTGTCTTAGACATTTAACTGTTGTATTTCTTAATGAAATTGATTAGACCATTTGTAGAGCTATCATGAGATGAAACTGGGTCTTTTCCTTTCAGCTCAGGCTGAATCAGTTTAGCTAACTGTTTACCAAGCTCAACACTGCAATTATAAAAGAAAATAGAATGAATTACTATTCTTCTAAAAGAAAATAACATCTTACGCATCATATACCACAATAACCCAAGTTAAAGTATCCTGAGTAATGAAAATTTAGAATAACATAACTTAAATTCTTCTTTTAGGTAGATTTTGTAAGAAGTACTACCTATTACATTTTCCCCTAAGTTGGAATTTTTGAAAATTTTTTGCAGATCTATGCCGATTATGACTCCCAGAACCCCAAAACACCCCCAGTTCAAAACTTTATCTATCTATCTATCTATGTCATTTTTTTATGGACACGATAACTCCCATAATTCTGCACAAATCTCTTCCAAACTCATACATAAAATCAAGGGACATAAAATCTCGATCAAGTTCATTAATGGGAAAAATCAAACCAAGAAGGGGGTAAAAATTTTGTGAAAACAGAAAAAACCTCATAATTTCTTAATTATGATACATATCGAATCTGTTTAAAGTTATTATTACTTCTAGGAAAAAGGCCGAAAATTTATGTATGACAGATTTTTGATATCATTAAAAAAGGCCTCAAGGGGGGGAGGGAGGGTTTAGAAGAAAAAAATTCATAACTTTGTCAATTCACAAGATATTAAATCAGCTTTAATTTATTATAAATCCTCTTAATATTATCTAAAACTTTTATATTGACAAGTTTTTTATAGGACCAACCCTTATAGCAAAAAAAAAAAATTAAAAACAAAAAAATCCCTGCCGGCTCCGCCTGCAAACAAGTTCGGTTTCGAAGTGGGCAGTTCCAATTGTTGCATCATGGCAAAAAGATCATTCCTTCTACAAATCCCAACAAACAGGTGCCCCACGGTCTGCGTCTTCGAAATCTACCTGTGTCTGTAGGCCAAGCCGTCAGGGATTTTTTTATATAGCCTTGACATTACTAAGATTTGAGGAAGAATATTTTGCCAAATATTATAAATAGCAATGAAAATAAAATGGTGACCAATGACAAAATTTTTTGAGTTTTTTCTCAAGTTTGTAAATTTTTTTATTTTTTTCTCAAGTTTTTAAATTTTTTGTTAAATTAAAACCTATTTTTTTTTAGTTTGTAAATTTTCCAAAATATTTATCTGCAATCAGCCATTGATGGAAAAAAAATGCTATAGCTCTTTACCAAAAGAAATATATTACTCCATCTGAAAAAAAAAATAAAAATGGTGGTGCAATATCAACAAAGTAAAGAAAGGTGTTCACATGGCTAATTGGTTTAACAATTATATGAATTTTATCTCTTTTATTTATGGATTAATTAATTTATATTACATAAATTGCTGCTGTATTTATATACTTTAAAATCTTCATAACAGACACTTTTAATCTCAATAACTATATATTTGTACACATTTATCTCTGAATAGCAGACAAAAACTACACTCACAAGGTGTCCCCTACGAATAGATTGTTAGAAAGTGCTTGTGAAAATTATTTTTTCTCTTGCCACAACCATAATTAAAAGGAAGAACCTTTAAATTTTTATAACCCCATTAATAATATTCTGTACCATTGAACAATGGACTGCAAATGTTAAATGTAAATAGAACAAAAAAAGAGCCCTAAATTACTTGGTACATAAAGAAAAGTAGCTAACAATCAGTGTACCTGGTTAATTTTATTTGGCACATTACCATGACTATTTTATTAATCACTAATATTAAGCGCGGTAAACGTCTGTGTGTGTGTGTGTGTGTGTCTGTGCACTCCGCCTTTGTACCCGCAAAGGCTCCGGGACCAATCGACGCACCGACGGCGAACGCGTACCGAAAAATTAGCAAAAAAGGCGCGACGCTCAAGTTTCGATCGGGTCGGGCCTCCGACCCGGACCCGGGGCGTTATTAATGAGCGAAAGTGTTTTAATTACCGACCGAAACCGAACTGGAAAAAGAATCGAAAAAAATTTCCGTTTTGATAATCGCAGACATCCAAATCGTCGCTTTTTAACGCATCATCGAATTTTAAAAAATGTACCGGAGGTATCGATCCGAAAATCGGGGTACGCACGCGGCCGATTTTTGTCGTTCCAAAACGTCAAATTTTTTGAAATTCGGACCGTAACTTTTCTTTATTTCGGCCAAAAACTGACCAGACATCCAACATCCACCCCAGACGTGAAAAAAGGTTGCCGTAAAGAAAGCAGTGTCGACAGATACGAGATCAAATCGCCCCACTCCTTTTTGAAACAAGTGGAAATAATGACTCTACATTCGCGAAAATTTGCTAACACGTGTATAAAAAAACCGCGAATTCAACAAAAAAAAATTCGTAAAAATCGACCAGTAATTTTTGAAGATATCAATTAAAACTCATTAATGACACGGCAAATGAATTTATTTCTATTTCGGAGAGACAGCTTCTTTTTTATTTCAACATTCAACGCAGACGAATCGTCTGTGGATAAGTCATTTCTGAAAGAGATAAAATAGTCACGTGACTTTCAACTGCGTTCTTTCAGAGGGGGGGGGGGGGGGCATTTCCGAATCTAAGGGGCGCATTAATTCTAAACTTTGACAGGGCGACTCAAAATGGATTCTGCTTTCAGAATATCTAAAAATTATTCTCATATCTTCATTAGGAGCCGATATATTATTTTATTGTGTAATTAATCATCGTTATTTGTATAATTAAAGCAAAAGAAAGATTTATTTTACAGTGCCGGCTAGATATTACGATTTTAAGAAGTAGGCCGCGTCTGAAAACTGCCATAACGAGTATCTTAAGTTTTTGTTTTAGAGTGGCAACCAGATATTATGATAGGGAAAAGCGGGCTTCGCCCGTTATCGATTTTTTTTTTTAAGTTTTCCTACAGGTCCCTGTCTTTGAACAAGAAGTCTGGTAGTCTAAATAAGTTGTTTGACATCAGATTTTTTTTTTCCGGCAGTCTAATTCAGTTGTTTAAGGAAAAGCAGTGTCCTCCCCCCCCCCCCCCCCTTCAAGTTTTTTTATCTTAACTGTGGGGTTCTAGAGGTTCGTTCAGTTCGAGGTTTATCTTATTCGAGGTTTATTTTTTCTATTTGCGCCACCTGGTGGCGGAAGGTGGAACTAACGTATACTGCAGCGCGTGCGCAGCACGACTGCTATACGGTGCCGCAGGCAGCGGGGACCCGAGCCGGAGGTTCGTTCAGTTAGAGGTTTATACTATTCTATGTGCAATTTAAGGGATTATCCTGTGCGTGCGTAGCACAGCCGGTATACGGTGTCGAAGGCAGCGGGGACCAGGGTCGGAACGACTGCTATACGGTGCCGCAGGCAGCGGGGACCGAAATCACCCACTCGTGGACAGCCACCCGTGAGGTATAGGAACAATAAGTCCACGAGGGGAAAAATAAACGCTACCCGGCACCGATAGCACCCATCCGTTCCAACCCCCACCGCAGGAGGCGCCTGTTTATTAGATTTGAAACAATGAATATAATTACATAACAATAATAAAATATAAAAGGTAAAAAATAACAATTTTTTGCAAATTGAAAGTTAAATATAAAATATTTTCGAAGTACTATAAGTTCATAATGTCCTAAATTTATGGTATTTTAGTTCAGAAAGTCAATGGTCAGTTCAGTCAATTTTTTTTTTTTTAATTCTTTCGTAATGAAAGAGAAATTTTTATTGAGAATATTATAATTCTCTTTTAACTTTTGAGAGTTTGAAGGATTGAAAATGATATTACAGAGGTTATATCTGAGAGTTTCGTTCTTATCAAAAGGGAAGTGATGGATCATAAGAGGGCAGCATCCGAATATGTAGTGAACTGCATCTCCTTCTGCTTTATCGCATGGACATCTAGGTGAGGCTCTTTTTCTTATTTTATGTAAGTATTGTGGGGAAACTGCCATGGTTACTCAGATAATACGGCAGTGTTGGCTGTTTGCAGAGATAATTTGGATCGACTTTATTTATAATTTTATAGGTATCTCTGCCCTTATTACATGAGTCCCAAATGGCTTGCCAGTCAGAGATGGTTTTCTTTTTAAAATACAATTTTGCTATTGAAATGGGGAACAACAGATCTTTTCTTGATTGATATTGGTCTTGTAAGATGGCTTGCTTTGCTAGGAGATCAGCTCTTTCGTTGCCAGTATCACCCACATGAGATTTAGTCCATGTTATTATAATGGATTTATCAGGAATTTGAAGTAATTGATTGTAAATGTTTTTGATAATGTAGTTTCTAGGAAAAGCAACTTTTAATACTTCCATAGAAGAGTAACTATCTGTAATAATTAGCCTGAGCCGGAGGTTCGTTCAGTGACAGGTTTATACTATTCTATGTGCAATTTAAGGGATTATCCGGTGCGTGCGTAGCACGACCAGTATACGGTGCCGAAGGCAGCGGGGACCAGGGTCGGAGATTAGTTCAGTTAGAGGTTTATACTATTCGATGTGCAAATTAAGGGATTATGCAAATTATGGGATTATCCGGTGCGTGCGTAGCACGACCGGTGTACGATGCCGAAGGCAGCGGGGACCCAGGTCGCAGGTTCGTTCGGTTCGAGGGGGATGCGAGCCGGAGAATACAAAAGTTTCGACCGGTATACGGTGCCGAAGGCAGCGGGGACCAGGGTCGGAGATTAGTTCAGTTAGAGGTTTATACTATTCGATGTACAAATTAAGGGATTATGCAAATTATGGGATTATCCGGTGCCGAAGGCAGCGGGGACCCGGGTCGGAGGTTCGTTCGGTTCGAGGGGGATGCGAGCCGGAGAATACAAAAGTTTCGACCGGTATACGGTGCCGAAGGCAGCGGGGACCAGGGTCGGAGATTAGTTCAGTTAGAGGTTTATACTATTTGATGTACAAATTAAGGGATTATGCAAATTATGGGATTATCCGGTGCGTGCGTAGCACGACCGGTGTACGGTGCCGAAGGCAGCGGGGACCCGGGTCGGAGGTTCGTTCGGTTCGAGGGGGATGCGAGCCGGAGAATACAAAAGTTTCGAGGCACCGATGTAAATTAGGGGCCCGCTGGCGGGCGAAGCCAGCTAGTTTAATTATTAATTGTCATTATAAGAAAATTATAATGACAGAACTGATCAAGCCAAAAACATTGAGTTATTGGAAATATTTAAACAATTATACATATGTAAACAAATTTGCATATTATCCTTAAAAATTAATTTTCAAATTATATTTTAAAAAAATTCATTTAAAGATCTATTTGTGGGAAAATTATTTCTTTAGTAAACAATTTACTCTTTACTTTAGAACATTTTAAATAGTACTTACCCCCATTGATCATAAGAATTTATGTCCCATATAATTCCTTGAGTGAAGATCTTGTGTTCATACATAGCTAGAAACAAATAAATGTAACAAAATCCAATTTTTAATTAGAAACTAAAAAGAAAGTATAACATATATGCATGTTCTACTCACATGATCAACATATACAAAATAATAAATTTATTATTATTATGAATATAATTAATAAGCTTGCAGGGGAAATAGGATTTGATCAATGACAGACATGAATCAAACTTAACAGATATTTATTTCCATCATGGGATAGGATAATTCCTATCATATATGGGCCACTACAATTTTTTTTAATGCATGAACTATTATAAGATTAAATTTGTGCTAATATTTTGCAACTGTTTTTAAACTATGAAAATTATGACAGAACTGATCAAACCAAAAACAATGAGTAGCATTAGAAATATTTAAACAATTATACATATGTAAACAAATTTATATATTACCATTAAAAATTGATTTTCAACTTAGATATATATAAATCATTTAAAGATCTATTTTGTGGGAATAATATAAGAGAGTAAGAAAGTTATTTTATAGACCTCTTTTTGAAATTTAGGAAAATGGCTTAATATTGAGGAAAGAAAAATAGATTAAAATTATTAGATTGTCATCAAAATGAGAAAGATAGATAAAACTTAATGAAAAAAATAATAATCCAAGCGAAACGTTCTTAAAGGAAATTCTTAAAGATCAAATTCAACAAAAAACAGATAATGTTGAATTATATATATGATCTACAAATAAAAGAAATAATAGGGTGTTATGTAATAAGGTTAACTTTTAACAATGAGACTGACATTTAACTGCAATAATTCTAAATACATGTATTTATTATTAAAATTATGTAATTATTATGGGACTTAATTCAGATACAATAATTTACTTTAATGATAACATGTTTGGTTTTTAAACTATGGTGAAATAAAAGTTCTTGGGTCTGTCTCTCAGAATGCTTTATAAAATTATTATTTTTATTAGAGATGCAACATATATTAATTTGGTCGAATACTGGATATCGAATATACAGCATAATTTGCAGCCAGATATCCATCTGCAGTATGTTTCAATCTATCTTTTTTTTAAATTTTTATTTATTTTTACAGAAATTACCATTGGTTTAGATTATACAGTTAATTAATACTATATATTTTCTTTTTCATCTTATTTAAAAAAATTTTATTAACAATTATTTTTATGATTATTTCAGTTTTAGAACCAATATTATAATTGTATCATTTTAAATCATTAGTTAAATCAGCATCAGCTAATTAGTTTAATAGTAGTATATTATTTTTATGACAAAAACAACTGACTGAATACAACTGGTTACAACTGAATTCATTTGAAAGAGAATATGTAGTACTTTTATCTTCCCCTTTTTCTTTAAAAGAGTTTTCAGGCTCCAAACATCCTTATTCCTTTACTGCTTAAAAACAACTTTAGTGTTGTGATAACAGAAAACTTATTAGTTGCTACTAATATAACAATACTTAATAACAATAAATTATTCTCATGAAAATTTTTTAAACTGAATTTATTTGCAGCGAATTATTTTATTTAACATTTTTACCCTCCCTTTTCTTTCTTTAATTTCATTTTGTCTGACACTTTACCTTATAAAATCAAGTTTTGTGTTGTGAGGACAGAAAACTTATTCTTACTTGCTACTAATATAGCAAAAATAAAAAATAAAAGGTTTTCTGCTTTGATGAGTTATTCTCCCACTTTTTTTTTTTTTTAACTGTGTCTGTTGTTCATATATGCAGGTACGTATTGTATGAATAGTGCTCATATGTTTGTTCTTGTATAGGTTTAGAAATACAATTTGCCATAAATATAACAGGGTTCCTACACAATTTTGGTAAAAAAATTCCCTGACTTTTCCAGGTTTTCCCTGACTTTTTTACAAAAATTTCCCTGACCTTTCGTAGTAAAAATATGGCTTATATATTGTTGTAAAATGCTCCACAATGGACACCTCCTAGTTACAAACACTTGCTAATTTCCATAAAACTGCATTACTCTAATAGGAGTATCTTCTTTCTTTTGCAAAAACTCATATATGGAAACTTATTTTACAATGCCTAATACTGGAAGATCTCTAAAACAAGGAGACAATGTTGCCTATAACTAAACAAAAAGTGCAAAACACTGAAATGATAAGATTTGTCATCACATATTCAAGAGGACAAAGTCCAAGAAAGTTTTCATCCGAGTTTCAAAAAGGGCAGTTTTTGTGGTTGACTCTTACCCGTTACAGAAACACTCCCCCAGGCCACAATTTTAGAGTTACCGGCAAATAAAATAAAGACTGTTAAAGCTGAGACATTCTTCTTTTCGACAGTGCAATTGGTTTTCAAAAATATGAATTTTAACCCTTTCAAAAGCATCTTTTTTCTACGATAAAAATAACTAAACATCTGTATTCTGACACAATCTTTTTACTGCATCTCGGCAGACCAAATTTACATCACCTGTAAAAATTTCAAAATGTTTGGACAAGTAGAAATATTTTTTATTTTTAAATAATAAAATCTGAGAATTTTTCAATGAAAACAGTAAAACGTCGACTGTTTCAGCACAACTTCGGCTACGTTTTCACTACTAAATATACATATTTTTTGATTAAATTTTAAAAAGCGTCTGGATACAGTTATATTATAACTGATTAAAATTTCAGAGAGTTCGGATAAGATTTTTTTTTTTTTTTTGGCTATGTTAAAGGATCCGATGCAAAAACAAAACAAACAAACAAACGAAAAATCCCAAGAAGAAAATTTTTCTTTTACAACTAGATATCAATATTTTTTTCACAAAATTTTTACACAAGCTGCAAAATCCTTAGAGTTATAACCGATAAAAATTTCAAAGAGTTCAGACAACAAAAACTTTTTTTAAACTATGAAATGACCCTATGTGAGAAACCAAGAAAATGTCTTTTTACAAGCCTTTTACCAGTAAATATCAATATTTTTTTGTGCATTTTTCATTAAAAAATATAAATTCATACAAATTTGAGACTCATCTAAGGTTATTTTCACGGGTCAGCTAGTTTTACACTATAATTAAAGAAAGATGTCTATCTGTGTGCGATAGTTAGGAAAATCTACCATACATAGAGGTTTGAAATTTTGAATGAAGATAGCTCAAGGCAGGCCCTAATGCACATGAGGCTGAGATATTAATTAAAACCCACAATTAAAATGGGTCTTCTGACAGAATGTCACTGTGGTGCATGCTTGAATGCTATTCTGAAATGCAGATGCAGAAAAGATTCCAACGTGTTAAATCAGTCAAATTTAAAATCATAGAGGACAAAATTTGCTATAGTGGGCTAACTTGAATTATTTTAGGAATGTAAAAAAAATCACCACAGAACGCTAAAAAATTAAAAAATCACAGAAGAAAAAATTTACTATATTAGGCTAAAAGTTTGAAACCAAATTCATTTGTCTGAATTCGAATGTCCAAAAATCACCACAGAACACAAAAAACCTCTAAAAAGTGCAGAACAAAAATCACTGTACGAATCCCAAATAAACTTTACGAATATGAATTAATATGTATTCAAATTATTTCATAACAAATAAAATTCATATTAGATACATAATTATAGATTATTAATTCATAATTGGATTTAAGTATGATATTAATTTTTTTTCATTTCATGTTTGTTCAAGCTTACAGTTCTTCAGGATCAAGTCGGGTTGCAGGTCGTCAAAAATTGTCTTTGGCAATTCAAGGTCTATGAATTTATTTTTATTTTTATTTTATTTTATTTTATTTTTATTTATTTATTTATTTATTTTATTTTTTTTTGGGGGGGGGGGGAGAGAAGTTTGACTTCAAAGAAATTTTTAGAATTTGGGTCAGATTAATCTTTGTTAACCTGACCAGAACTTATTTCCAAAAGAACAGTGCCATTTTCATGTATGCTGTGTTTTACTCTAGATAAATGCTAAAAAAAATTATGTGCTGCATGTATTTCCAATTTTAAATTATTTTTCAAATTATGCTATTATTGCATAGTTTGCATAAAATTTATATAAAAATTATATATTAGAGGAATAATTAATTCAAAATTTCTTCATTTACAATAACTGAAATCCTGATGGAAAGTAGTACATAAAAAATTCCCTGACTTTTCCCTGACCTCTTCAAAAAATTTAAAAATTCCCTGACATTTCCCTGACTTTTTGCCTCAATTTTCAAATTCCCTGACTTTTCCCTGTTTTCCAGGTTTTCCCTGACCCGTAGGAACCCTGTATAAGTAAATTATTTTTAGTTTAATAAATTAACTTTGTATTTTGCAAGATTAAACTATCAATTTTATAATCTGGAAATTTTAACAATTAGTACAATGAACAATAAAAGCATAGTATGGCCTTATAATTTCAAGCTGGATGTACTGCTGGATAATCACAATATCTGGTTATTGGCATTACCTGGCATATTGGACGGATTGACAGATACAGTATGTTTGCTAGATATATGATTTTTACAATTTTTTCATGTGATCAAGGTCCAGATGCTCCACTTAAAAATTCCATTATGCAAACTTTAAAAATAATGCAAAGAAAGGTCTTTCATTTTTTTTTTTTTTTTTTAACTGTCATTTATGTTAAAAAAATTATAAAATATTTTCTAATGCTCTAATATGATACAAGGAGTCTTTTTTAATAACAGTTTTTAAAATAAAATAAATGATTAGATACTAGATGAAATGTTTAAATAAAATTCCGGAAAATAAGTGAACAATACTATATTATTTTACAGCACATAAATTTAATGTAAGTTATGTAAAAAAATATAACATACAATAATTTTATATTTAAAAAATCATTATGGTCACTGGTTAAAGTGAAGAATGTTTAATATTGTAGAAAAAAATGGGTCAAATTACCTATCAGTGCACCAAGGCAGAAAGGAGTCAATTTATCAACGAGAATGGAATTGGTAGGTTTGTTACCCAAGAACACCTAAAACAATTAATAAAAATAACTATTTTAAGAATACTTTAATTTTTTCAACATCATAATATAACATACATAAATAACCAAAAACACATTTTCATCAACAATACCTATTTAAATATATATATATTAAATTTTCTTATTTTTCTCACTGTGTTTCAAATGTATGAAGTTAAAATAATAAGACAACAGCACTTCTTTAGTCTAATTTACTACTTCAAGAAGTAGACTCAAAATTTGTTAATCTTAAAAGAAAATTTAGAAAATTATTTAATGAGTTATTATGGTTAATTGTATACTAAAACTATTTTTAACAGCAAAGTTCAAGTTGATATTAAACAAGAACGAAAAACCATGCATCAGGGTGTAGATTATGAAGCACTTTTCAACACCAACATAATATTGTTAATAAATTTAATTTTTTCATACCATTAAATATCTAATAAACAATTTTAAAAAATACGTAACACAGTAAAAATCTATTTTCAGCAATTGCTGTCTATAGCCGATAATGTGAATTATTTCGTGCAGCCCTGTATATTAACTACACACCTCATAATACACTAAAAATTACTTAAGTGTAATGATGCATACCACAGCTGAAAATGTACATTTAGCAGTCATTGTTCATAGTCCTATAACCGAATACTTTTAAATATATCTGTAGATAAATAAATGCTATGCACTCGAAAATCTATAGAAAACATGTTGTAGTACACTTCAAAGGAGTATATCAATTTCATTATGTTTAAAATAGTGTAACATCATTAAATTACACTGCAAATCATTTTTTCCCCCACAGATCATAATGGAATAGAATTGTTTTGTGCATCCCTGTAAACTAACTATAAATGCTACTTATGTTATACTCTATAGAAAACACGTGGCAGTTCACCTCAGTGATGTAGATAATTATCTTTATATTTAAAGTATCGTAACATCATTAAATTGTGCCACGAACAATTTTTTCCCATAGACCATAATGTAATAGAATTATTTTGTGTTACTGTAAACGAACTACATATGCTGCACACTTCATTTTCAATAGCAATCATACTATAATAATCTCAATAACATACATAAATTACATCAGAATCCAAGTATATTTACAAGAGTTGTAACATGGCCAGACAAATGAAGTGAAACACTTTTCAACTATGTTGGTAATTTAAAAACACTACTTAAACACCACCACTAAAATTTTATTATCCCTGCATGAGAAACATGAAATATCATCATCATCATCATCATCCCAAAACATGGTTTAAGGCTATAAACCTGTTCCAGCCCCAATCCATCTTTTTCGCAGCCTTCCTCTGCCTCTTTTCCCCCTTGGCTTATAGTTAAAGGCTGCTTTTGGTATACGATCAGTATCAATCCTTTCTATGTGGTCCTTCCATTTTCTTCTGTAATTTCCTATTTTATTTAATATTGGTATAACCTCCTCTCTCCTGATGTAATCATTCTTTATTTTGTCCATTATTGAGCATCCCTTCACACTCCTCAAAAATTTCATCTCTAAGGATTGTATTTGTCTTTCATCATTTTTTGTGAGTGTCCATGCCTTACTTCCGTATAGTAAAGTTGGTATTGCCATTGTTTTAAAAAATTTTATTCTTGTGTCTTTTCTTGTATTTTGAAGAGTTCTTCTTATACCACAGATGTATCGAAATTTATAAAGCTTATTTTGTATATCGTTGTCATAGTCATAAGATATATCAGATCCTAAGTAATTAAAATGTGAAATCTGCTCTATTGGTTTATTTTCTAAAATAATTTTTGTTCTTATAGGATCTTTGCCCCTAAATGCCATTACCTTTGTCTTATTCTTTGAAATCCTTAACTTATAATCTTTTCCAATTTTGTTTAAAGTAAAAATTGCACGTTGTAAACTGTCTTCATTAACCTGAAATAAACAAAGATCATCTGCAAATAATATATTGTTAAACATGATGTTGCCGAGATCTATTCCAGTTTTGATTTGATTTTTCCAAATTCTCATAACATAATCAATATATATATTAAACAGATGTGGTGATAAACTACATCCTTGTCGTACACCTTGATTAGTGATTATTTTCTTTGAAACTTTAAAACCCAGATCCAAAACAATGAAAGTTTCTTTACATAGGCTCTTAATACAATTGATGAGATGGGGAAGGTATCCCATGTAATCCATAATTTACCTCGATCTACTCGGTCAAAAGCTTTTTCGAAATCTATAAAAGCAAATGCGTTTTCAGAATCTAAATGCGTTTCCAGATTGAATTCTCGACGTTTTTCAAAAAGCTGTTTCAGAGTGAATATACTGTCTATACAAGATTGTCCTCTCCTAAAACCATTTTTTTCCTCTAGTAATAGAGAATGAGAGATATTTCTCAACCTGTTACTTAAAATTCTTGAATAAATCCTATATCCAGTGTTCAGTAGGCTAATGCCTCTGTAATTATCACAAATATTATGATCTCCTTTTTTAAATAAAGAGATAACTTTAGCGATATTCCAGTCATCAGGAATTACACATTGTTTCCAGCACAAGTTAATGAGATGTAGCAATTTGGTCTTTATAATAGGGTCTGCATATTTAAATAATTCAGAATTTATTCGATCAGTTCCAGTAGCCTTTCGATTTTTTAGAGCTTCCAAAACTTCATCAAGCTCTTTTTCTTCTATAGGGTCTACTTCATCAGAATTCACAATTATATCCTCAGTCTCATCTGTTGTTGCTTCTTCATTAAACCATAATTTTTTATAGTGTTCAATCCATTCCTTCTCCTTAATCACATTAATATTTGCTGTATCTCGTTCTCTGCTATTTAAAAGCTTTAATGCCTTATAGGTCATATTCTGTGGGTTGGGTTGATTATTGACGGCCAATTATCTACACTAGGGATATAGGCCCGGGGGGAGTGCCCTTCGTGGGGGTCTTTCTAAGGGAACCTAACCCGTATTTACGCATGGATAAATCCATGGCTCGAAGAAAACCACGAAAACTCCGAACGATTAGGCCGACGGGCGCGATTGGGATCGAACCCAGCACCTCCCGTCTACCAGCTTCGAGAGCACAACCTCTCAGCCACTGGTGGGGTGGTCATATTCTGTGAACCATTAATATCATTCTCTATGTTACTTACGAAACGGTCCAAAGAGTCCCTTTGATTTTTTGAAATAACTTTAAAAACTTAAGCAAGGTACTCTTATCACCCAATTTCCTTCTTTTAACCATTGTTATAATTAAAACTAGATTACTGCTTATTTTAGCAAGTGTGGTTTGGCACAAAATTAGTTCTAATGTTGTAACCATTGTAGTGACACTATTGTTGCCAGTATCGCTCTTTTTTCCCTTGTTTGTATAATATTTTCAATCTGTACAAAAGGGCAAGCCTTTTTACCCTTGAGCCTGTCTTCAATGAGGTATGGCCCTGAAAATATTTTAATATTGCATTGTCATTGACGAAAGTGAGTATAAAACTCATTGCAAGATTCAATCTAGACAGACAGCAAACAAAAGCGTGAAAATTATGATACTTGATGTAGTACAATATATGCAGATAAAACAACATTTCAAGCACCAGAACTTTTCTAAGCACGGACAACTTTTGGTAGCATTCTGTGTGCCATATCCAATACAAAGAATGATGGAATTTTGTTCCTATACATGCAGGAGAAGCAGATTTGAGGGATAAGTTTATTCACAAATAGAATTACAGGAACAGCCAACAATAAATTGTATAGTGAAAGGAACTGCTAATATAAAAAAGTATCAGTAGAAATTAAGAAAAGGTTTTTATATAATATTTCCAACAATCTAACAATGAGAAATAGCAAAGTCAAAATTAACAATATTTTTATCATATTTATAAACAGGGAAAAGTTTAAGAAAGTTAAATTCAAGTACAGAAGTGGGTTTGGAAATGACTTTAGCTGATTTAAAGTCAAAGGTGTGGTTCATCTAAAAGCAATGTTTTACAATGGCCAATTAGTTAGTGTCTTGTCTACAAATATATTGCTTGTGTTCTTTAATACGACATTTTAAATGTTTGTTTTGTCCAATACAGAACAGACCACACTGGTAGGTAATTAATTACCAGGAATTAGAAATCTCAATAGGTTCTTTCTAAATAAATTTCACCCTTACCAATAAACTTGCTCTTTTAAAACTGAAAGATCTTATTAAGATTTCTAATTCCTGGAGTATTGTAATGGGATGTAGAAAAGAAGGTATAAAAATTGATGAAATATAACATTCAATTTAAATAAGTCATTATTACCTCCAACTTACTCCAATTTATTACTACTAGCTGATTCGGCTGGTGTTGCCTGGGCCCATGACCTTATATCTACATAAAATCAGTGTTGAATGATTTTATTTCCAAATTAATCTAAAGTTGGGGGTACCACTGCCTTCGGCAGCGTATACCTTCCAATTTGTATGATTTTATATTTTTAAATGAAAATTCATAAAAACAAAGAGAGTTGGGGACAACACTGTCTTCAACAGCATGCACCAGGTGCTATGCACACCCCAGTCTGTTTTAATTTTACATTTTTAATTGAAAATCTATCTAAAGAAAACTACAGTTGGGAGCCCCACTGCCTTTGACAGCATACACCCTTGAATTTGCATGGTTTTATATTTTTAAATGAAAATCTATCCAAACGAACCTAGAGTTAAAGGCCCCACTGTCTTCAGCAGCATACACCAGGTGTGCTATGTATGCTCTGTTCCGTTTTAATTATGTATTTTTAAACAAAAATATTTCCAAATGAACCTATGCTGGGTACCTCACTGTCTTCAGCAACATACATCCTCAAATCTGTATGATTTTATAATTTTAAATTAAAATCTATCTAAATGTTGGTGCCCTCCCAATCTATTGATTTCAGAAAACTTTTCAATTTGCTCTTTCTGTAAATACAATGGGAAAAAAAGTTTTGTTTAATTTATTTTAAAATCCTTTTTTTTTTATCATAACTATCATTATGCGCTTTTAATTATTTCTTTTTCTTTCCCATATTTTATTAAAAAACATATCTAAAATATGTTTAAAACATTTCTTCTGAATCTTGATATGGTTCATAATTTCATGTCATGTAAAATATTTCGTATTTAATAAAAACACTCAAAGCCATAGTTAGAAAAATATTTCAGAGGGGGATTTGTATGTTCAAAAATTTATTCTTATTATCTCATTTTAGATTTGCTCTACAATACTTTAATAGATGTGAAATTAGTTAACCCTGCAGCAGCGGGTGATTTTTGCATTTTCTTGTATAAAACCATGGCATATTTTTACTCGCTATTTATAATAGTTATAAGGATTGTATATTAATGGAATGTAAAAAGAAAGCCAAAAATTTAAGCACAAAATTAAAAGAAAGTTAAGAAGTAAAATAAATGGATTGGCTTCGAATGTTTTTAGTTTCCATAATTTGAACTTTTGAATTTATAGTCCATGCACAAGCAATTGCTGTCATTCAATTAAATATAAATTCGATATTATAAAGATTACAGCAATATAGTATTATCAAAAATAAAAAATTACGATAAATAATTATTTCAGAGAAAAAATAGCATGAAATATTATATATGAAATTCTATATGTATTATAAATTGTAAATATCCCTCGATGTTACAAAATAAAAGAAAATAGATTCAACGAAGAAATAGCACCTCCTGATGCTTAAATACCATAAAATTTTTAGGCAACAGGAAAATAGCATACACCGTGGAATCGTATAAAATACGTGAAATGCAGTATGAGTGTTGCCAGCGGTTGGAGTGTTAAAAGTATTATTACTTTTTATTGTGAATTTCAATAATAAAATATATAGTTATTACAAAAGAAAATCGAAATTTTGAGCTTTGTTCATTGCAAAGAAATTTATAATCTCATTTGTTTTGATGTTGACTCTGCTTCGCTGATATATCAACATTAGTGTCAACCAAATAAAAAAATTTCTGAACCTTTTTACATATATTTTCAAATTTCTTTTGTCAAAAATGTCTTCCCAGGAGCATATGTCAAAACGGTTATAATTGCCAAATTTGTCAATTTGTGGATATTTGGAATTAAGCTTTCCTTGCATTCTTCAAGAGTTTTAGTTAAACAAGTTGGAGAATCTATATTAGAATATTTTAGCAGTTATGTTTGGTAGTTTAAAAATCCTGTTTTTATAGAATCCCATACAGAAAAAAATTGTATGAATTTTAAAGAGTTTCTAGATATTGCATTCATATTTTCAATATGCTGACGGAATCAAAGAAAAGAGAGATGCTAGCATATAGAATTTTAACTTCAAATTTTTTATTGTAGTTGAATTTAAAATTTTGATTGTCTTGATTGATATTTAATGGCACATTTATAGTCATTCTGATAGAAATTTCGGAGTGGAATCAAACCCTAGTGATCATCCCCACTGGCACAATGTATTTAAAATAATTAAGATCGATGGTTCCTGAGTTGTTATTGTTTTCATATTACAATAATTTATTTTGATTGCATACTTAAGGTTAACACTAGCTATATTTTTTGTAGAAAAAAAAAATTCTAATTTTGACTGCAACCCTGTTAATTTAATATGTATATTAATATATAATCACAAGAATCGTTATAAATTAAATTTATGGATGATTTTTTTTTTTTTTTTTACATGAAATTTTTTAAGGATATTATAAATATATCAAATGTATTACCTACATAACATACAGATATTATAAATATGAATTTTTTAAAAGATTAGTTTTTTAATCTTTTTCAAAACATTTTAATTAATAAAAAAACATTTTTTTTCTTTTCCTTTTGTAACTATTTGTTATTAAAATTATTTTGGTCATAGTGATTTTAAATAAGAGATCTTGCTGAATAAATTAAGACATGAAACATGTGAAACGAAAATGCGGAAAATTACAACAAAAGAAAAAGGAAGTGGAACGAGAGGTCTGCATTGGCCGAAAAATTCAAAGTTGTTTTTGGCTAACACTTGAAAGTTGTCTAATGATTTTCAAATTTGGCTTTTTTAATGGCTTAATTTCTTAGCACAATACCTTCGATTTTAAATTAGATAAAATTATTTTTAAACACACTTCTAAACTTGAACTTAACTTTCTTAAAGCGTTCCATATCTATAAAAATCATACAAGTATTGTTAATTGTGACTTTGCTAGTCCCCCACTTATCAGATTGTTGGAAATATCGTGTGAAAACCTCCTTTTCTTAATTTCTACTAATGTTTTTCCATATTGCCCATTCTTTTCCTTATGCAATTTATTATTGGCTATTTTCCCTGTAATTTCCTGTAATTCTATTGATCAATAAACCTGTACTTTAAATCTAATTTTCCTCCATATAAATAGACAAAATTCCATCATTCTTTGCACTAATGATGGTACACTGAATGCTACAGAAACTAGTCTGCAATTAGTTAAAAGAAAGCTCTGGTATAGAGTGTTAAAATGTAGAGAGTATAAAATATTTTATCTGCTTATAACAAATAAAATATGTGTAATAATAAAGCTTGAACCACACGGAAACAGTTTAAGTTTTATAACAGTATCATGCAAAATGAAATTCTTGTATTATATGCTGAAGTATGAGGCTATGAGAGTTCATTCAGATGCTGAAAGTTCCATATAACAACTGTGTCAGATGCTGTAAAACAGTTCTAATAGCTTAGACATAACAAGAACAAAACTGAGAATTAAAAACAAGAATGTCAAAAAAACACAAAGTGACTGTAAAGAGGCTTAGTTGCATTCCCAATGTTTTGATGAGGAAAGTCAAAAATGAGATAAACATCAATAGGAAGATAAACTACAAGAGTTTCTTGGATGTCAGCTTTACAAACTGAAACAGTGCCAGAAACTTACTGTGGACAAAAAAAAGGAAGATTTCAAAAATGGGTAACATCCAATGAAGAGGGCCACTCATGATCATGATCAGAAAGAGATTTTACAAAATTTTCAGTTCAACTAGGCCATAATTGACAATCAAATTTGGACAATAGAAATTTTTGGTTCATCATCCATTATCGAAAGATTAAAAAGCTTCAGTCAAGTTTGATATAGAATTTGTTTGACTAGCAAAATAGTTTATTTTTGTTGATTAAGACATCAAAATTAACTATTAAAGAACCATTAAAACATATAGGAGAGTGTTTTAACTTCAGCATTCCCAAGAGCACCTAGAAAAATGAAAAATGAACACTCCAGCAAAATTCTGCTTTAGTCACAGAAGAAGAGTACAGAAATTCTGCAAGCCACATCTACCAGGCTTTTTACGAGGCCATAAATGGACCCTGTACTTTGTAGATCTAAACCAGATGGATTATTATGCATGATCACCTTAGAGAGAATTTATTTTAAGCCTCATAGAAGTTTGGTTTGTTTGAAAAAATCTGTAAAAGATGAATAGGCAAAAAAATTAGGAGGTGAATTGCAGCATGTTGCTAAAAAAAAAATTTCGAAAGATTTCGCTTCAACATAAAGCAAAAGGTGGACACTTTGGAAACTTTTAGTTTTTCTTTAAGTGACGGATTTACAATTTTTCTATTAGCAATCTGACTTTGAATTCTGTTATTAAAAGAATTTATAAGCTAAAATGTTTGTCTGAATTATTTCTTGTCACCCTGAATAATATAAAGCCATATTTGAAATAGAAAGAAATTTAGTCAAATCTCAAATGTAATTTTTACAAAGCAGTTGGAAATTTTTAAAAAAAATAGAAAAGAAAAGGAAAAAAGCAACAGTTTATTATAGATCAAAAATATTTTTTTAAATGTACCAAAATAAATCATTTTACAGTTTTTAGATAAGATATTTGTTGATCTAATTAACATAGATCTTTGATTTTATCTAAGATTTATAAGATGCATTTTACTATTGTAATGTAAAAGCATACTTGTAATAAGAAAAAATGTAGTTAAATTTCAAAACATAACTTTTAAAAACAACCTGAAAACAAAAAATGTTACAGTTTTTTTTTAACTGTTGACCAAACAATTTTAAAAACATAACAAAATGAATATTTTCTAATTTGATACAGTTAATGAACACATATCTGATTTTAGTATAGATTCATGAGGAGCATTTTACTGCTACAATATTGAAATTAGAGGACATTCATAATGACGTAAAGACAATTAACAAGCACAGTAACTTATTGTCACAAATAAAAAGTGTTATAATTAAAAGAATCAATACCTTATGAGGCAAGATCTTTTGCAACTTTTCTCTACTCATTCCAGCTTTTTTCAGTTCTTCCTCAGCTTCTTCTTTTGTTTTTCCTCGCATGAGAGCCTCGGGCTGAGCAAGGAAATTTGCCAACAAAATCTTAAAAAACAATATAAAACTAATCAGTTTCTTGGAAGAACCTAGTACTCATATTATCAAATATCATTTCTTCAGATAATAAAAGTTTAAAAAGTTATTTAATAGTGAGTCTAAGAGCTGAATAATAAACTGATAATTTGTAAAGAATATTGGAAGAAAGAAAAGTTCTGTTTAGATATTCTTAAAAGTACAGTATAAGCCCAAAGAAATACTCAATTTAATGATTTCCTCAATTTAATGATAAACTTTATTGGTCCAAATACACCTATACTTATATATACATTAAATTATCCCCATTTTAATTGTAGTTGTCTCCCATTAAACGATAAGTTTGATGAATTTCAAGACTTTCAAATGCCTTATTTCAATCCAGCATTTCCAATTTATATATTATATGAAATATGACTCTCATATTTCCATTTGGGAACTGCAGATTATTTCCGACAAAAGGCAAAGTTCACCTTATTCAGACTCTGGCACTGGACATAATAAAATCTTGAAAGTTACTTCAATTGAAGCAAATGATGCAGTAAAAAGATGCTTAATAACATTTCATGTGAATAAACATTTATATAATGCTTTTGAAACAACAAAGAAAAAAAAAAAAAACATGTCACCAGCTACATTTAAGGAAAAAGCAAAGCAATTATCAATATACATATTTTTCAAAATAAAAAGCATATATTTAATGTGCAAAATGGAAAATATAATCAAATAGTAGCAGTAAGTAATTTTTTTTTAAATATAGTAATAAACTTTTACACAGTTTTAATTTATCTAATGTTCTTCTCAAATTTAACAATGATTTTCAAGAAACTTTTTGCATTCATTATACAAGGTATGGCTGTATTTTATGAAATGTATCATGCTACTGAAAGTACAAAGAGGACTCTATTAACATATTAATTTATGCAGTTCAGACTATGTTTCAAACTACATTCAACCCACAAAAAAGCTTAAGGAATTAAATAAGAGGGAAATGACAGACTTGACAAAATTTAATACAGGGTGTTTCATAATTTCCTTTAGGATTTTGGAATGTACTTTTACTTTTTGTAAAGAATGTACTTTTACTTTTTGTAATGCTAAATTCACTAAATCAAAATAAGTCAAAGAATATTTTTCCTTCTTGGTGGGAAAAAAAAAAAACCAAGTGGGTAAGTGTGATCAAATATTGCACAAAGGGTTTCGTTTAATATTCCTTTCAAAACACTTTATCCTTTAATAAATAAATCCAAATGAAAAGTTTTTAATTATAACTATCAATACACTATCTTAATAAGAACATAGATGACAGCCAAACAAATAAAAAGTTATTTTAACTAGGACTTCCCTCAAAGGAATTAGTCTGAGTGATATTGCTGAGAACATAGTGTTAATAATTAAGATATAATTAAAAGGAGCAAAGTAAATGATAGAATTACAAAATATTATACAGGGTGTCCATAATTAAACGACCCTACTTTAAAGTTGTCTACAGACGAAACTACTGGTCAGAAAGTTGTGAGATTTTGTGAAGGACATAATGAAGCAATGGGAATTTGTTTAAGCAAAAAAAAAAATTAGTTCAAAATTTCGCCACCAGATGGCGTTTTTAATAAATCAATCCCATTTGAAACATTTGGTAAGTCATGATAAACCAAGAACATTTAATGAATTATACATTTAGCATATATTTTAGATAGTTTACATATTTTGTTGCAACAAAACGTGTTCCACATGACGTCCATCATTTTCAGCTACCATCTGGAATCGTAGGATAGCATGTTTCACAATTGACAACAGTGTGTTCTGGGAAATGCTAAAAACATGTCGTGAACATGCCTTTAAGATCAGGTAAAGTTCTTGGTTTATCATGACTTACAGAATGTTTCAAATGCGATTGACTCGTAAAAAACGCCATCTGGTGGTGAAATTTTGAACTAATTTTTTTTCGCTTAAACAAATTCCCATTCCTTCATTATGTCCTTCACAAAATTTCACAACTTTCTGACCAATAGTTTCCTCTATAGACAACTTTAAAGTAGGGTCGTTTAATTATGGACACCCTGTATATAAATTCATATACACTGTTAAAAAAATAGAAAAGAAGTACCCTTCATCAGGTTTGTTTTCATATTTTTTTATAACATTTGGCAAAAATCTAATTTTCTTGAGCCAATAGCGCAAAACCTAAAAAATGCCAGATCTTTTAAAACACAAAAAAAAAATTCAGTCTTGTTTATATAACTACTAGTTGAAGTATCCAGCGTTGTCCAGGATTTTAAGAATGTTGGTGTAGAAAAATCAATTTCAAAATTAAACATATTGTATAGAGAACTTCAAAATGTTAAAATATGCCAATATTTCCATAATCGGGTTTCTATCCTGATTCAATAAGTTCCTCAAACTCATATCACATTATATTCACTTGCTGACGTTATATCTACTTGCTTTCTATATTACTCATATTGATACTCTCTGTATCTCAAACATTTGAAAAAGTCTGTTAAACTTCCAATATGATGTCAGATTAATTTTCTTTTTAATTCTCTAATGATGTCATATTAACCTGCTTTCTGTACTTACACATACTCGTACTCCTTGTATTATTGAGAAATGTTTGAAAATTTCCTTTATACACTCGAACCTCGTTAACACGAAATTGATGGGACTGCAAATTTATTTCGTGTTAACCGTAATAATAGTGGGACCATCTATGTTAGATATAAAAACTAAATAAATTAACCTACAAATATATTCCTGCTCATAAAATCATAAATTAATAAGCAATAGAAAATTTCATTAACAAATTAGTCATAATTTTTTAGCCAATAATAAATTTATTTACTTGCTAATTATTTTTCTAAATTCCGTTATTGACTTTTGCTTCAATGTTTATAGAGTAGTTCTTTTAAGAACGTATGGACATCATCTAATTTGTTCTAAGTTCTGGAAGCATCCTGTTGTTCCAGAAGGAAACGTTGTACAAACGCAATGTTGTGCTGGATTCATTACACTTTTCCATTCGATGTCAATTTATTCATCCTCGTCCGACACTTCAATGTTGTCAACTTTTTTTTTTCAGCAATTATTTCTTCGTCTGTCGTCACATCCAAAGTCAGCACATCTTGGTCTATGGAAATGTACTCGGAAAAAACAATGTATAAAAAAAGAAATTCCCGTTTTTTGCCTAGATATCTTCTTATAGTCAATTCTATGACACTCTTTAAATCTTGTCAGTCATCCATTAGAACATATGAAGTCGCTCTCACCGAGAGCAGCAGCAAAAGCCTTTGCTTTCTCTTGCAAAACTGCAAAAGTTAAAACAATGTTCCTCGCTTCTTGCTTCTTTTATTCACTGCAAGAGAGCAATTTCGATTCATTCGTTTTCTTACTGGCTTGAATTGACTCACAGCATAAGTGGCTTCAAATACAGCTTGTTTTTTTGGACTCATCTTTCACAGAATTCTACAGAGCAACTGCAAACAGAGCTTCAATTATGTTAGTCAGGTAAAGAAGTAAGAATTGTCATTTCTTTCACTTACAGACAGGGGAATTCAGAAACCCGGTTAATTTCACTGTCAATACAGTTAACTGGGTAATGGAACAATATAACTTTCAAAATAGAAATTCCTTCAACCAATCTTTCATTGTGACTGATCTATAGCTCATACGGTTAATGTGGGAACACTTGCGCACATCAGAGATCAAAGAAAAGCAGAGATTAGTCAGGAATTCAATATTTCATGATTTTCTGAAACCCTTTTCCACTTTATATCTGTTTCAAACCATGAGAAAATTCCATTTTTAATATCATCAGAGATTGAAAATGTGTATCATGATGAGCCGATGACGACGAAGGACTTATGTGAAGGGTTTGGCGAGTCCGATATTGAATCGGACCTCGAATCAGTTTAACTTTGTATATTATTATCTTCATTATTGTATATTTAGTATACTTTCTTTTTTTTCCAGGTGATTTTGAATAATGTATTTTGAAAAAAAAATCAAATTTATTGATCGGAAAAGTGGGGGGGTCGACTTATACGCGGGATTTATAAAAATTCAAATTTCTTGATCGGGAAAGTGGGGGTCGACTTATATGCGGGATCGACGTATACGCGGGTAAATACGGTATCTAGAATCTTATTTCAAATTGACTGACTTCCAAAATATTTCTAGAAAAAAGTGTGATACAGTGCCAATTTGACATGAGCATTCCTTGATTCCTGCAAGGCATAATGATGCAAAATCTAGGGGATCTGAAATGGAAGTAGTTAAATAGAAGGTGTTTTCATTTTTATACAAAATTATTGTTTCCAAGAGAATCCCATTAATTGCAGTCTTTCAAACTCGGATTAAATTTTGATCATAATTGGATTGGATTCTAAATCTGATTAATCTAATAATCAATTTGAAATCGGAAACAATGGCACATACATTCTGAAAATATGATAAAATGAGTATTGCCTGGATGCCCAATTAGTTATCTAGAAAAACCAGTTAACCAAAATACATCTGGTCCTGACCATTCTGGATAAATGGTTCTTTAATGTATATAAAATATATAAAATAATGTATATAAATGTATATATAATGTATATAAAATAACAAATATATAGGTACACTTTTAAACAATATGCATAAATAACAGCCATTTTAAAAAATTATAATATTATAATTTTTTGAAATGCATATTTGAGCCCTAAATAAATTTGTTTTTAACTTGTTATGAAAAATTATCAAATAGGGTAAATGTACCAATAGTCGGCCACCCCCCAATAGTCGGCCACATTGAGATAAAATGCGTTACGCATAGCTTATTTTTGGTTCTAAATGAAATATTACAATTTGGTTATATGCAACCATCTTTCATAAGTCATAAACCATCACGAAAGAATTATGGGTACTTTTATTGAATTTGTAATCAGCCATTTTTTTCAAGATTGAGGTCAAATCGCCATTTTCCCTATTTTTTTGTTAACAGATGGCAATTATTTTAAAAGGCAAGTATTAATTTATTTTTTATTTTTTTCTAAAATTATCAGGCTAGAATATTAGCAAGGTAAATAAACTAATGTTTTTGATTATAAAAAGTAAATAAATTTGTTGCTTTCAATTAATTTTAATGTGGCCGACCATTGGGTATTAATTTTACTTACATGTCCAAAAGTCGGCCACCAGGAGCTGAATAATGAATACATAACTTATTGTACTTTTTTGAGTTTATTGAAGTGAAAACTTCTTTAGGCGTGTTGGGCATTTTTTGAGATGGGAAAAAACCATTGAACTCGCGACACTGTTACTGTAACCGACACCTCTGTATATAAGTATGTGCATGTATTGTGTATAGTTAGGTATGATCTAGGGCGGGACGGGCGTGGCGCAAGCTTGCCTGTGCGCTATTGGACCGCGGTATAGTAAGCATTATAGTAAGCGCAGAAAAATGTAAGTGGTATAGTAAGCACAGAAAAATGTAAGCGGTATAGTAAGCTGTATAGTAAGCGGTATAGAAGCGGTATGTTAAGCGCAGAAAAATGTAAGCGGTATAGTAACACAGAAAAAATGTAAACGGTATAGTAAGCGGTATAGTAAATGCAAAAAAATGCAAGTGGTATAGGAAGCGGTATAGTAAACGCAGGAAAATGTAAGCGGTATAGTAAGCGCAGAAAAATGTAAGCGGCATAGTAAGCGGTATAGTAAGCGCAGAAAAATGTAATCGGTATAGTAACACAGAAAAATGTAAGCGGTATAGTAACGCAGAAAAATGTAAGCGGTATAGTACGCGGCATAGTAAGCGGTATAGTAACGCAGAAAAATGTAAGCGGTATAATAACGTAGAAAATGTAAGCGGTATAGTAAGGTATAGGAAGTGCAGAAAAATGTAAGCAGTATAGTAAGCGGTATAGTAAGCGGTATAGTAAGCTGTATAGTAAGCGGTATAGTAACACGGAAAAAATGTAAGTGGTATAGTAAGCGGTATAGTAAACGCAGTAAAAATGTAAGTGGTATAGTAAGCGGTATATTAAACGTAGAAAAATGTAAGAGGTATAGTAAGGTATAGGAAGCGCAGAAAAATGTAAGCAGTATAGTAAGCGGTATAGTAAGCGGTATCGTAAGCGGTATAGTAAGCTGTATAGTAATTGGTATAGAAGCGGTATAGTAACACAGAAAAATGTCAGCGGTATAGTAACACAGAAAAAAATGTAAGCGGTATAGTAAACGCAGAAAAATGTAAGCGGCATAGTAAGCGGTATAGTAAGCTGTATAGTAAGCGGTATAGTAAGCTGTATAGTAAGCGGTATAGTAACACAGAAAAAATGTAAGTGGTATAGTAAGCGGTATAGTAAACGCAGAAAAATGTAAGCGGTAGAATAAGCGCAGAAAAATGTAAGCGGTATAGTACGCAGTATAGTAAGCGGTATAGTAACGGAGAAAAAATGTAAACGGTATAGTAAGCAGTATAGTAACGCAGAAAAAGTAAGCGACATAGTAAGCGGTATAGTAAGCTGTATAGTAAGCGGTATAGTAAGCTGTATACTAAGCGGTATAGTAACACAGAAAAAATGTAAGTGCTATAGTAAGCGGTATAGTAACGCAGAAAAATGTACGCGGTATAGTAACGCAGAAAAATGTAAGCGGTATAGTAAGCGGTATAATAACGCAGAAAAATGTGAGCGGTATAGTGCGACTGAAGTCTGGTTCCCGAAATTTTTGTATGTAAAATAATATGCATGATTTTTCATGTACAATAGCGCATTAAATGAAAATTGTAATATAATTTTTGTAGTAGTAGTTTATAATAATGAATAAAAAAACACTTGATTTAAAAGTATTTCCTGCACAATAAAACATTTCCTGACGAATAAAAAAATACACACGTAATTGTTCAAGTTTTCACTTCTGTCGGCACTCCCGGAGTGCCACTTTTTTTTTTTATTGTTTGGTAGATATAACTTTATCTCTACATCTAAAATAATATTATATAAAAAAAATCTTTTTTTACGTGCTTGTTTGTTTGTTTGTACGGGAAACTACTAGAACTACCGAAATAATTTCAAAAGTAAAGGTGGCAGTCTCTGCTCCGACATAGACTATATTTTACGTCAGGGCCACTTTTCGCAAGTAGATGGATGAGCAAAAAACATTCCAAACGTGCCCTTTTTGCCCTCTTGAAATTTGGCATGGTTTTTGTTTTCTAAAAAATTCGAAATTTTAAAGTGTGAAATGAGTGGAAAAAGTTCTAAATTACAATTCATGTAGAATTGTTAGGAATATAAACTTGAAATTTAACATGTCGGTTACTTTTAAGAGGTAAATTCTGGATCAAGGCAAAATAAAAAAGGGGGAATTTTAGAAAATGAAAAAAACAGTGAATATTCTAAAAACATTCTAAATTACGATTTATATGGAATTACTAGGGAGAGAAATTTAAAATTTCCTAATTCTGTCATTTTTAATATGTAAACGCTGGTACGAAATAGTTTCTTAAAAAAAACGGAATTTCAAAGGGTACAGAACCAAATAAACGTTCTAAAGTTTCAAAATCTGTGATAGTTTTGTTGCTGGAAACTTAAAATTTGGCATGGTGGTCAATTTTAAGACATAAACAACCGGCTCAGAAAGGCTTCTAAAAATTTGGAAATTTAGAATGCTGAAATGAGAGGAAAATGTCCTGAATTATGTTTTTTTAATAAAGTTTAGAGTAGAAACTTGAAATTAGACATGGATAACCTTTTCCATACGTAAGTGGTCTGACCGTAGCCGAACAGTTTCTAAAAAATTAAAAATTTAAAAGCTACTAAAATTTTTTTTAATTGCAATTTCTGTGGCTTTGAAACTTCAAATTTTGCATGGGGGTTTCTTTTAAGATGTAAGCTCTCGCAAAGAATGGTTTCTATAAAATTCGAAATTTAAAAAGTTCGAAATTTAAAAAATTCGAAATTTAAAAAATTCGAAATTTAAAATATTGAAATTATTAGTAATTGTTGTTTATCATTCTAAATTATGATTTATTTAGAATTCCATATAGGAATAGAAAACTGATATTCGATATCGGAGTTACTTTAAAGTCGCAAATGCTCGTAAACAGTAGCTTTTTCTTAAACTATATAAGATGCGGCAGTTAGTACCCTCATTATTTGCTTTTCAAGTCTGTTGAAAAGTATTAAAACAACTAGATTGGAATGCGGCAATTGGGACCGCCCCTCCCTACACTTTTCCACTGCGGGGTTCAAAATGAACTCGTATACTAATAACTACATACTAAATATATTTCATGTTCAAAATGCATAAAAGTGTTAAAACAACTAGATCGGAATGACGTGATGCGGCAGTTGGGACCGCCCCTTCGCTGATACACGAATGTATGCATATTTGCTTTTCAACTATGTTGAAAAGTGTTAAAAGCAACTCGATTAGATGCGGCAGTTGGTACCCCCATTATTTGCTTTTCAATTTTATTGAAAAGTGTTAAAGCAACTAGATTGGAATGCGGCAGTTGGGACCACCCCTCCCTACGCTTTTCCACTGCGGGGTTCAAAATGAACTCGTATACTAATAAACTACATACTAAATATATTTCAAGTTCAAAATGCTTAAAAGTGTTAAAACAACTAGATCAGAATGCCGTGATGCGGCAGTTGGGACCGCCCCTTCGCTGATGCATGAATGTATGCATATTTGCTTTTAAACTATGTTGAAAAATGTTAAAAGCAACTCGATTAGATGCGGCAGTTGGTACCCCCATTATTTGTTTTTCAATTCTGTTGAAAAGTGTTAAAACAACTAGATTGGAATGTGGCAGTTGGGACCGCCCCTCCCTACGCTTTTCCACTGCGGGGTTCAAAATGAACTCGTATACTAATAAACTACATACTAAATATATTTCATGCTCAAAATGCTTAAAAGTGTTAAAACAACTAGATCGGAATGCCGTGATGCGGCAATTGGGATCGCCCCTTCGCTGATGCACGAATGTATGCATATTTGCTTTTCAACTATGTTGAAAAGTGTTAAAAGCAACTCGATTAGATGCGGCAGTTGGTACCCCCATTATTTGCTTTTCAATTCTGTTGAAAAGTGTTAAAACAACTAGATTGGATTGCGGCAGTTGGGACTGCCCCTCCCTTCGCTTTTCCACTGCGGGATTCAAAATGCATAATTCGATTCAAAACCCACTTTAATCTAACTTCAATTTGAAAGCGACCAGAAGGGGTACCAGCGTTTATTTATTTTTATTTATTTATTTTTTTTTTTTTTTTTGCAGTCGACTGTAGCATACAAAATTTAGTCAAAATCACTTAAACTGTTTTTAAATGCAATTTGTTTGACCCACAGTGACCGCCAAATGACCCACTAATCGAATTTTCTCGAACATGTGACCCAGCCAAATGGTTTTCTTGTATCCCAAAAAGTTAGGACACAAAACGTAGTCAAAATCGTTAAAGACATTTATTAGATAAGATAAAATTACCTTGGACCTTAACATGTGATCCTTAACTTGTGACCCAGCCCATTAGTCTTTTCGTACACCAAATCGGTAGGATACAAAATTTAGTCAAAATCGTCTGTCGTTTTTAGATAAAATTAGTTTGACCCGTAGTGACCCTAAAATGACCCACTAATCGAATTTTCTCAAACATGTGACCCAGCCCAATGGTCTATTCGTACCCCAAAACGGTAGGATACAAAATTTAGTCAAAATCGTTAGAGCTGTTTTTTAGATAAAATCTATTTAACCCATAGTGACCCCCATATCATATGACCCACTAATGAAATTTTCTCGAACATGCGACCCAGTCCAATGGTCTTATTGTATCCCAAAAATGTAGGATACAAAACTTAGTCAAAATCGTTAAGGCCATTTAGCAGATAAAATAAAATTAGCTTTACCCACAGTGACCCTAAATGACACACTAATTTAATTTTCTCGAACATGTGAGATAGCTCAATCATCTTCTTATAACCAAAAATGGTAGAATGCAAAATTCAGTCAAATTTGTTAGCGTCGTTTTCCAGGTAAAACTAGTTGGATGTGTCAAACCCAAAACTTTTTTCGATCTCACACAGGTGTCGCAAACACTAAAATGAATCAGCACCAATTTATATCAAGGTCTAACTGAAGCTCAAGTTTTATTAAATTCTGTGCATTATTTCTTGATATATGACTATCGCTAAAATCGTGTAAATCCTGCAAAATACTCCATAGCAGTGCCACCTGCTGGGCGATTTGTACCAGAAACTAATCAGCACCAATTTATATCAGAGACTAACTGAATATAAGGTTTTACTAAATTCCGAGTATTAGTTCGTGAGATAGAGCTATTGCGAAAATTGCGAAAAATGCTGCATAACAGCGCCACCTGCTGGGCGATTTTTACCAAAAACTAATCAGCACCAACTTATATCTCGGACTAACTGAATATAAAGTTTTATTAAATTCCGAGGATTAGATCTTGAGATAGAGCTATTGCGGAAATCGCAAAAAATGCTGCATAGCAGCGCCACCTGCCGGGCGATTTTTACCAAAAACTAATCAGCACTAATTTATATCAGGGACTAACTGAATCTAAAGTTTTATTAAATGCCGAGCATTAGTTCTTGAGATAGAGCTATTGCGGAAATCACGAAAAATGCCGCATAGCAGCGCCACCTGCCGGGCGATATTTACCAAAAACTAATCAGCACCCATTTATATCAGGGACTAACTGAATATAAAGTTTTATTAAATTCCGAGAATTAGATCTTGAGATAGAGCTATTGCGGAAATCGCGAAAAATGCTGCATAGCAGCGCCACCTGCCGGGCGATTTTTACCAAAAACTAATCAGCACCAATTTATATCAGGGACTAACTGAATCTAAAGTTTTATTAAATGCCGAGCATTAGTTCTTGAGATAGAGCTATTGCGGAAATCGCTAAAAATGCCGCATAGCAGCGCCACCTGCCGGGCGATATTTACCAAAAACTAATCAGCACCCATTTATATCAGGGACTAACTGAATATAAAGTTTTATTAAATTCCGAGAATTAGATCTTGAGATAGAGCTATTGCGGAAATCGCGAAAAATGCTGCATAGCAGCGCCACCTGCCGGGCGATTTTTACCAAAAACTAATCAGCACCAATTTATATCAGGGACTAACTGAATCTAAAGTTTTATTAAATTCCGAGTATTAGTTCTTGAGATAGAGCGCCCACAAAATTGTTGTCACATACAGACAGACAGACAGACAGAGTCACAGACAGACATTTTCTAAAAACAGTCAAATCGTGTTCAGGACCTTCTAAAACGTATAAATCCGTCGAAAACCAGAAGTCGAAAATTTTCGTGAATCCAATACTTTCTTCTTGTAAAGATAGAAGAAAGTGACAAAATTCTGAAGTGGCCGACTATTGGTGCAGTGATGGCCGAACATTAGCTTTAAAGTGGCCGACTATTGGAAAACTTGCCCTTTTTGAACTTAACTTTGTCTAAAAAAAAACTATTACCGTGTTTTTTAAAAATAATTGCTGAAACATAATAAGAAACGTATGTTTTAACATATATCACTGTTAAAAATGTTGTGTCGTTTTTTAAAAATTCTACGTTATGGTTTATATACAAAAAAACAGTTAAGTGGCCGACTATTGGTACATTTACCCTATATATATAAATTAAATTAAATGAACCACCAGCAACAAAGCAGTTCAAACATATTATACAAACCTCATGATGAAGACCATTACTGATTGGATTCTGAGTTTTAACAGGAGCAATGAAATCGCAAGGTATAAGCCTGGTTCCTAAAGAGAGAAAAGTTACTTAAAAAGCAGCTTAAAAAAAAAGAATATTTAAATTTTGGTAAATACTGAAACAAAGACAGTAAAATTTATTAAAATTATGGGACATGTGCTTGTAATTCTATGTCGATTTATTGGGGGAATTTTTCAATCGGAATCACTGGTGTTAGTTCCAATTACATAAATTCACAAGTTTTTCATGTAATAAATCAACATAGAATTATAAATTAATTTTTTTCAGATTTTTTTCATTTACATGTACTATAAGACCTTAATATATGCCAAATTTTAAGATTCTAGATCAATGGGAAATATCCTATAGGTTTTACTCTCAAAACCTATAGGTTATGAGACTTATGAGTTACCTTCCTGTTGACCTAGAACCTTGAAATTTGGCACAAAGAAAGGACTTATAGCACATGTAAAGGAAAAAATCATTCATTTATAATTTTATGTCGATTCATTATGTGAAATTTCCATAATTTTGATTTCCATAAACAAACTTTTAAGGCCATAGCATTTTCATGTATTAAGTTAGAAGCTTGAAATTTTTACTTGACAATGTCCAATGACCCTTTTATTTGATATTAATTTCAACTTGATACTCTCAGCTGTTCCTGAGAAAAATGGCCTTGACAGACAGATGGACAAAAAACGATTCTATAAAGGATTCCATTTTTTTTCCTTTTGAGGTATGGAACCTTAACAGGAAATAGTTTTCCTTCTGTTAAATATTTTTTTAAATGTTGCCAAATATACAATTATCATATTTGTTCAGTGCATAGAAATAATATACATTAATGTATCATGAAAATGTGATAGCAAGAAAATATATTTACAGATTCCAAAGACAAGATATCAATAAATTTTATATTTAAAAATAATAGAATAACACAATTTTGCATTGGGTTAAGATTTTTAAAAAATAAATTTAATTTTTAGCTATAGATTTTCTGAAAATACTATTTTATAGTATAGAATGTTATGTGTCTAGTGTCAATTTATATTAATCTTACTGGCTCAAGTAGAAACAGGGGATATGTAGCAAGAATGAAGTTTTAATTAATAAACTGTCAAAATACATACAGCAAAAATAGTCAGTTTAAAGCTTATTATAAAATTTGAAAAACATCTTTTATAACTGAAATAACTATTCTTAAAACTACAAATAAAACTGCAGGGATGAAGTAATTACAGAAAATATTTCAATAATATTTTCTTTTATTACAGTTATTATATATGGTAGGTGCCCCTGTTATGGCCATCTCCCTATTATATATTAGCTAACCAAACAATCTGCTAAATGGCAGGAGCATACCATGAAGGAGCCTCCTAGTGTATCATGTGATCTCTTGCCATTCAGCTAGTTTTTTGGAATTTAATGCCATTTTCCTATTTTACGTTTCTGGTATGTAACTCTTCTTGTTTTTATCTGATGTCTCCATTTTTATGCAAGTTTCTAAAAGATTTTTTTTAATGAATATTATCATACTATGTTCAGTATTTAATACTCTATCAATTCATGCTGTTGTTGATGGTGAATATTTTACGAGTTCTTCAAAATCAAATAATTTTTGTGAAAGCTGACCCGTTTCCTGATATGGCCATCAAGGTGGCCATATCAAGTGCACTATGCAAGCCTCAGATAAAGACGTTTTTATTTGTTCAGATTGTGATGATTAATTTGTTTTAACAAATTTTTTAAACTCAAAAAGGATTTCACATTTTTTTCTAAATAAAAACTTAAATTGTAATGTCAATTTTGTAAACAACTTCACTTTTAATGAAAAATCCTGTTTTAAATCCTCTTTTGAATCACAAAAAAGAATTACTGAATATCATACACCAAAATTATTTAATTTAGCAGAACAACATTTTTAAATTGAAGAAAATCACAATTTGTGAAACATGGAACAATGGTGGCCATATCATGTGCACATGTTCCTGATACGGCCACTTGGTAGAGTTTTGGAATTCCTTTTTATGGAATAGTAAAACTATTTTCATGAGGAACGCATTTTTTTTTTTTTTTTTTTTTTTTTTTTTTTAATGAAAGTCTATTAACCTGAGAAAGTTTTAAAAGTAATAATAAAACGGTTTTGATTTTTTCAAAATAATGGCAGGGAAAATTTTTAAACTTTAGCATGGCTATATCAGGGATATCCATTTTATTACAGTTTTAAATTTTAAGTAAAACAGTGGGTGATGACAGCTTTAGCCTAAAAAGGGGAATAATTTTGCAGTACCAGTATAATAAAGATTCATTTAATTTGTCTGTAATCATTTCAAATAGTAAAATTAATTAATCTGTAATATTTAATAATGATAGAAAAGTTTATCAAAGTTATCCTAGTAAAAAAGTTCCAAACCTTGATGAATAAGTTGGTAAAAGGCATGTTGCCCATTTGTTCCAGGTTCTCCCCACACAATCGGACCTGTGGTATAATTCACTTGTTCTCCTTTGCGAGTAACATACTTTCCATTGGATTCCATATCACCTTGTTGGAAATATGCAGCAAACCTGTGTAAGTACTGATATAAACAAAAAGAAATATATGTTCATGAATTACCATTACAATAATTATATATATAAAATATTCAACATTTTAAGTACTTAAATATTTTTATATTCCAAAAAATTGACACATATCTTAAATTTTAATGAAATGGTATAGTAGTTCCTACAGAAATTTCCAGGTAAAAGTAATCATACATTAGGGGTTTTGGTTCATGTTGCATAGCATTAACTTAGTAGTATTATTGCTTTTTTCCTTGTTTCTGGCAAAAAGATAAAAACTAGAGATCTGCTTTCCATAGAAGAAATGTAATGGAAGTAAACGAAATTATAAAAAACAGGGGTGTTCCCTTTTTAGGTGCGTTCGTAATTATATAAATACGTAGCACCTATAGTCGTCATTTGGTCCGTCCGTCTGTCCGTCCGTCTGTCTGTCCGTCCGTCTGTCTGTCTGTCCGCATATAACAACGCAAAAACTACCCAACCAAATGGTTTGCAATTTAAAATATATTATCTTTGCAGAATTTTGTCGAGACATTTCAAATTTTATTAAAATCGAATCAAAACTTTAGGAGATATTAATAAAAATATTTATTAAGAAATTTGATTTTTTTTTTTTTAAATCGGTGCTTTCTTGTTAGAGGAGCTTCCGATGGATGTTAAATCGTCACGCGACCGAGATACTTATTTTATTACAGAAATTAATCTGCAGACGATATAATTCATTTCACAGAATTAAAAATCATCAAGATCTGAATATTTATATAACTAGCTGATACATATATATCTGAATATTTATATAACTAGTTAAGATATTTGTATGAACAGTGTCATAAAATATATACTTAACTAGCTGTTTAACCCGTTCTACGCACGGGATATCATGAATTTAATTCTAAAACGTGCGTACGAACGCACCCCGTTTGTAACGTTTGACGTACAATTTCGAACTTTTTATTGTTATACAATAGCTAATTCCTAAACTGTTATATTTGGAAGGTATAATTCCAATTTCAAAAAGGTTTTAAATATTGATCTTCATCATATCAAACTCATTAAAGTGAAAATAGTTGTTTATAAGTTACAAAACAAACTTTTTTGATTGCTAGTTCCTATAAGTTACATTCAGAAAAACTTTCTCGATGCTCTAACAATCAAACCAGTAAAAATTCCCTTTCTGTACGATCAAGGATTTTTACAAAGTTTACAATTTATCAAGTTATAATGCCTTGAATTTTATGAATTTTCAACATTTTCTGACACTGAAAACGTTCCCCCCCCCCTCCCCCGATTTTTAGTGCCAGAAAACACCAAAAATGTATACAATTAAAAGCATTAGAGATTAAAGTGCTTGAATATGCTTTCTGGAGGGGAAAAGATGTAAATTCTCACTTCAGGAAAATCTTGAGCATGCATACTGTATTACAGGTATTTTTAACTTGTTCATTATTATTATTTTTTTTTTTTTTGCACAATTTCATCTTTTATGTGGATGAGAAGACACAAATTATCTGAAATTAAATATCTAAAACTTTCAAACTAGTTTACAATAAATAATGATCTCAATAGAACTTTAACATCAATTAAAGAGACAATTTTCCTGCACCAACAGCTTCAATTAGTGCCCTGCCCTGTACAGTGTATAGGCCTTTTTAAAAACAAATCACAACTCTGTATATTTTGGTCATCGAAGAACGGAATTTTTACTGTTTTATTTGTTAGAGCATGGATAATGTTTTTTTTTTCTTTTTTTTTTAATGTAACAGAGCTGTATAAAAATTTTCATTTCATAACTTTATAAAAAAAATAACCCGATATACCCGTATATTTTTTTCAGCCTGACTAGTCAAAAAGGGAAGTCAAAAAGGAAAAGAAATTTTTTTTTTTTTTTTTTTTTTTTTTTTAGGATTTTTAATGTGATGTGCTTGTACTAGTATACATATGCTACAGATAAAATGATTGGACAAATTTTGTCAAAGAGAGCATTGCTGCATTTGACTTAAAACCATACAAGTCATAGGATAACCAAAAATCCAATATGACAAACTCTATATAATATTTTTTATTTAAACCAATCTTACTTGCTTTTCCGGATATTGGAATGCCTATAAAATTAATGTGTTAAAAACTTCCAATTAAGATGTTTTAGATAAATTTACAACTTTGCTGATCTGACATTGGTGCCTACACTTATGACAATTCATCAAAAGATCATGGGATTAGGCAAAATGATGAAATTCACAAACTTATAGGTGCTTGTAACTAAAAAGATTTACAGCAATAAGTATAATGCAATGATTACTCCATCTGGTATATATATTTTTTAAAAGCTTATTTAAACATTACTGTTCCATCCCTCCCTAATCTCCTTTAATGTTATTTGTTAAACAGGAATAATGTAATAAAAATTGGTAGCCATGAATAATATAATAAAAATCACAAAATCTTTTCATAAAATTTCTAGTTGGTTGATAAGAAGTTCCTTTGGCACTTAACACATTTCTTTCAAAACATTAAAACAATCACTATATAAAAACATACAAAAATTGTTTAAATTCCATAAATAAAGTATACACATGTAATTCTAGTCTAATTCACAATTAAACTTGAGATAAACTACCAATACTCTTTTATCAGTATTAAGAGAATTATTTCAGAACTACACTGGAATTGGGAGAAAAGCGTTCAGCTAAAAAACATGGAATATAACAATGAAAAGATATTATATAATAAGGAAGAAATGATAATGGTTTAATATAACATATTTAGTTTCAAATGACAGACTTGGAAAATCCATCCTCAACAAAAAAATTATTTTATTTTATTAAAACTCCCTATATAAAGCTAATTGGTAAATGTGGGCATTGCACTCTGCATAATTGCTCAAAACTCACTGACTTTGACTTACAAACCAACTCCAGTTTACTTGAAAACTAAGAGTTGTCTAGATTTTCATGAATAAACAGGCAAATTAAAATAAACACATTTTAACTTCTTTAATGAAAAGCATTAAAACTAATATTCAGGATTATTTTATTCAATCTTTACTGCTGAAATGGTATCCGACTCTAATGAGAATGACATAATAAAGCTACTTAGGAAAAATTTAATCAAATGTCAATATACAACAGGAAATATGGTACTTATGTATTGTCCGGGCAAGATCATATTCACTGCGCCAACAATGGCACCGAAAATATTAATTACAGTAGCTCTTATTATTATAATATCTTTTTTTTTTTTTTTTTGCTTTCTTTATTGTAATTGCATAGTTAATATTATATAGTTGCCATATTAAAGACAGTGACAGAAGTATTTATATACATATAACTGTATAATATTTCAAACTATATAATATGATATAGCATATACAGATAAAATATATTATATTCATTGATGCAGTATATTTACATAATATTTATACAGGGCTCGAAAAATAGCGTTCCCGGGATCCCGGGGAACCCAAAATTCATTTCTGGGAACATATTTTTTCAACTCAGGTTCCCGGCCGGGAACATAAACGGAAGCGCTCGCAAGCCGCCGCCATCAGCCATGAATTTGTGTTCTCCTATGGACCACGGAGATTTTCAGAGGGAATGTGTCACGGCTATGGGTATTTCAATCATTAGTGCAAAAGGGTGTGTCAACGAGTACCTTTGACAGTATAGACTCCCCTTTATTTCCATCCCCTCCCATAAAGCTGACATCAAGAACATGTGGAGTGCCGAGCACACACGAGAGTTGCATTTCTGTTGTGTATATATATATATATATATATTAATCATTTGTTCTGTATACCTTTGAATAAATTAGTAAATGCAATATGTAATGCTTAATCATAGTAGGCAAATGTAATGCAACATTTCCCTTTTAAGTTATACATCTATAAGAATATGAAGGGAGGGAAGAGGTTCTTTTGGATAGAGAACAGTCCAAACATTAATTGATAAACCATAAAACTAAAATTTTTGTTTATTATTTGAAACTGCGTCTATGTGACCAATATCTTCATTCATTAAGCTCTGAATTTATTAAAAAACTGGGAACACATAAATTTTTCTGGAAACCTACACTTTTCATGTAGGTTCCCATCTGGGAAACTTAAAATTTTTAGAATTTTCGAGCCCTGGGCATAACAAACAAACCACTGGAAATAAAACTATCGTCATTAATACTATTTATTGCTAAAAGCCATCAATTTGATGTTATGTATTTAATAAATGTACACTAAATTACTGTTTTGTATAACTTTAGTTTGCTTTTATATTATTTATCAATCTTAATAATATTATGTAGTTATTAAATGTACATTAAATTACCATTTTGGCAATTCACAATGATAAACAAAATTGGCGATTGACAACTATTTTTGATGATCTATCTGCCTGGCCCGAAAAATATGCAAGTACTATAATATATAACTGGAAATATTTATTATATCAACAATGTAGATATTTTAATTAAAAAAATAGTTGTAAGACATTGGGAAAAAAGCATTCATGAATAGAATTTAAGGAAAATGAGAGAGAAAGTACAATGAATTGAACAATTTGTCTCTTTTTGTAAGCATCATATTAAAAACAATATTTAGAAAAAGAGCTAAATAAATACACAATTTAAAAAGTCATTGGCACTTAAAGTCCTATTAGACAAACAAAAAAAATTTTTTGAGCTATACTGCATTGGAAAATATGCTTTTTAAGAAGACTTTCTTAGAGAAAGTGACTAAATATTATTGCATTTTAGGAACACTTTAGGTCTTTAGATGACTACTCTGCTTCAATCATACAAGATAATTTACCATTTTATAGAAAATGAATATGCAAAACACAGGTATGAGTAGGCCTGACCGAACATTTATTAAAATTTTGAAAGAATTTTATTCCTATAAAAGAGTTTTTTTTTTTTTTTTTTTTTAAACTAATTTAAAGTATTCTGTATGTAATTGCAAAATTATTATTTTAAATAGATAAAATAACAATTAATACATACTATATAAAAAAAAAATGTGTCCAATGAAAATATTAAAAAAAATTGTAGGTACCTGATCATAAGGCAATAAGGCATGACTTTCAGCTCCATAAAAATTATGATACCACACACCCAATAATGCTAAAATAACAGGAGCCTGTAAAAGAAAAAAAGATATATATTTTTTAAAAGTAAAAATACTTTGACTTTTATTTTTTAATTACAATAGAGCACAATTATATTCATAGTGATAATTCATAATGATTCATTCATACTAAATAAGAAATTAAAGATTAAAATTTCTTTTTATACATAGGCTATTTCAGACTTTTTTTTTTTTTTTGAATGATTTTGAGGACCTGTAACTAAAGTTCATTTGTGAAAGTTTCAGTTATTATCTACTACTAGCTATGTTTCTTTAGAAGACTATGTTTGTATATTTTTTTCTAAGAACAATATTCTTACTCATTTATTCAAGAACCTACAGAAATACTGAAAAATAATGACACAATACATAATGTTATATTGTCATTATTTTCCAATTCTAAGATTCCAATAAAAAGATAACTTTTTATTATCATACTAGCTGACCCGCCCTGCATTGCCTGGCATAATAACCTTAAATATACCTAAAATTAGTGTTAAATACAAACATTTTTCTTTGGGAGGGATTTTTGCAGCTCTGAAAACACTGTGGAGTTCCGTGAAGGAATTTGAACTTAGCTCTAGAGTTATTAAATTTTTATATTTAACAGGCATCTCTTTCTATATTCACATATAGAAAAAAAAATCAAACCTTACACGAGTAAAGACCAAAAACCCTGCCTCAAGCCTCTTAAAAGATAAAACAAGCATGGTGCACATCTAAATCCACGATTAAGTTATTAGAAAAAAAATGAGCAAGAAATTACTAATTTAGACTTTTACTAATATTCCTGCAAAATCTCTAGACACTTCACCACAGAACTTTTAAAAACAGTATCATCCAAACAGTGAGTGAAAATCATTTATGGAAAGCAGTGAAACAAAAATGCTGCAAATATCACTGTCATTACCATGAAAAACATTAGTAAGGAAATTAAGCAGTAGAATAAAGGCTGTCACTAACATATTATTTAAAACACATAAAATTTGCATTGAAAAAAATTATGCACAGCCTATCAAAATCATTTGATTAAAAAAGGCCTAAACATCTTCTAATAAATGTTTAACATCTGTTTGACCGCAAAGAGAAAATTAATTTAATGTCTAATGAAACTAGAACAAATTTATCAACAAAAATAAATAGAAATAGAGTATAAAGAACAATTTTTAAAAATTGTTTTTTCAGATAGATTATATGCACACAATTATGCATTCCTAAATAATTTACACTAAATAAATAATATTTTTAAGGTATAATTTAAACTAAAAGGAAAGAAGTTTTAAATTATAAAATACCATAAGATCTCATTGAAAAAATTCAAATAAACTTAGATTTTGAGATTAAATTAAAATTTTAAATTTAAGGTCATGGAAATAAAAATAAAAATTGACATCAGCAAGAGAAGGATTGATTGACAACTCACGTTCTTCTCTAGAGGTGCTGTTTTAAAATGCTGATCCATAAAATGAGCTCCAGCAAGCAATTTTTCAAAGTTGTCCATCCCTAAAAACAAAATTATAATTACAGTAATTTAAATTCCAATATGAAATGATGATGATATAGCTTAACTTGAAAAAAAGAAAGACTTTCTTTTGGACTGTTAAGGGGAGTTAGAACCATTAAACCTTCAAAAAAAAAGAAAAAATCTAAACATTTTTCAAAAATGTAAATTTCTTTTAATCATATTCTCCAAATAGCACGAAAATGCTTTAATTAGGATGGGTTAATTTGAAATGTGTACTTTAATACAAACTTCAATCAATTTTTTAAATTCTGATTTTGCTTATTTGAAAATTTTATTTCTACAAAATATGCATACCATAAAAAAGAAATTGTTGCAGATTGTTATGATTTAAAATTTTACTCTTATTTTATTCAGTATTTTAACATTTAACTTTAATTTATTCATCCATTTAATTAAATTCATTAAAATTCATTTAAATTAATTAAGCTAAGTTTCATTTTGCATTTTAAATCAAACATTCTTTTTAAATTGTTTACTTTTGGTGAGAGTATAATTTAATTTCAGAATCTTTCCATTACATATGTTTTAGAATATTCATTTCAAATTTAATTTACATTTCATTCACTTTGCAATATTAATTAAACTTCATTTCAAATTATCTAAAATAAAAATATTTCTGACTTACTTTTTCTAACTTTTAAATAATATCCATTTTTCTTAAATAACAGACAGTATAAAATTAATAATTATTCTAAAATATAGTGTATTTCCTTTTTAATAATAATTATTAACAAGTTGGAAATTGTACGTCAAACGTTACAAACAAGGTGCGTTCGTACGCACGTTTTAGAATTAAATTCATGATATCCCGTGCGTAGAACGGGTTAAACAGCTAGTTAAGTATATATTTTATGACACTGTTCATACAAATATCTTAACTAGTTATATAAATATTCAGATATATATGTATCAGCTAGTTATATAAATAGATCTTGATGATTTTTAATTCTGTGAAATGAATTATATCGTCTGCAGATTAATTTCTGTCATAAAATAAGTATCTCGGTCGCTTGATGATTAAACTTCGGAAGCTCCTATAACAAAAAAGCACCGATTTAAAAAAAAAAAATTCAAATTTCTTAATAAATATTTTTATTAATATCTCCTAAAGTTTTGATTCGATTTTAATAAAATTTGAAATGTCTCGACAAAATTCTGCAAAGATAATATATTTTAAATTGCAAACCATTTGGTTGGGTAGTTTTTGCGTTGTTATATGCGGACAGACAGACAGACAGACGGACGGACAGACGGACAGACCAAACGACGACTATAGGTGCTACGTATTTATATAATTACGAACGCACCTAAAAAATGGTTAATAGCTAATTTTATTACTTTCGGAAAGTTCAGATTCGCTAATTTTGATCAATGCAAAATCTTTCAGAATCGCGAAACTTTCATATATCATTTCAAAATTTCTAAGTCCAATAATCATTTTTCAAAATTCCTTAAATTAAATATTTTTACTTTCAAAACATATCTGGTGAAAAGAACTTTTTATTTTATTTCATTTGCTAAAATTTCATTTATTTTCATCCATAAGTTTGGCAGTTATCGATTTTTAATTACTTTCGTTTATTCTGTTTTGAAGTTCGTCGAGATTCGCTAGGAGACGCCATTGACACAATTTAGAATGACTTCAAGTAAACAAGAACCTTTTTTCCCGCGAATTTTGAACAAGGTCGTTTTGACAGCACTCCAAGGTCGCGATCGAATGTTCTAAATACTATTTAATGCTGTTGCTAGGGGTAAACGTGTCAGTGAGAATTCTAGCTGTAACTTTGACTATGGTCTGTTGGGGCTTGTTCAGTAACATTCATCCGGTTCCTATTTTCTCATTGGTTATTCCGTAACCGCCGGGAATTTTCACCTGAGTGGGAAAGTCTAGAGAGTATTCAGTTCTACAAAAAAATCTACGAGATGTAGTCGTAACTGTATATCATTATGAGGGCTTTTGCCATCTCATAGGCGAAAATAAAGATTCAAGACGGCTATGTACGTGACAGTTGTTAGCACTACAATACATTTAAATTTCCAATAATCCTTTTTAATGTTAATAAATTAAATAAATAAATAAGCTAATATTAAATTCAAATTACTAAGGATACCTTCCTGATATTTGACATTTAAAAGTGATGAAGATGGGAGACGCTGGATTTCGGAGAAATGTCTTGACAACATCTTTATTTTATATGCCTGTGGCTTGATGCTATGGATGAATCAGCAATGTGATTGTCAGGTTCTTCTCTTACAGTTGCAAGAGTTGAAAGCTATTCTTAAGGGATTAGCGTATTGTATATGTATCTATTGTGTACCGTTGAAGGCTTTATAAGAAAAATCTTAATCCGAAGGGGAACGACGTGAAAGAAGTATTTCCATTGCAATGCGGTCCTTGATAGATAAGAAAGAGAGTGCACCCTTTTATTTAAGAAGACAGATCAGTCAAGAGGGAGGAACGGTTGTCAAGCGACCCTTGGAAACAGAGCAGTAGCCCCGTAGACAAAAAGGTGCTCTGGAGAATGACCAGAGAGGAAGGTAGTTGTAGCGTGGCAGCGAAGTGTGAAGGTTGGTTTTTCAGAGAGCAGCTCTGAGCACGTGTATGGAACGGCATCTCTCTAAAGGAAGAGAGATAGCGTGTGTGAGATTAAGAGAAATCTCGGTTCTGAGTGAAGCAACGTAGTCTAACGGTACACGTAAAGCGTTTCTATAAATATTTTGATTTAATATTAAACCGGATACTTTACCTCCGAGTTTAAGTGTAAATATTGTTAATAAAGTGTTTGTTTAACTTTAATTGAAAGAGTTAAGTTTTACTTGAATATACATCAAGTATCGTGCCCGATATCACGCATTCATATCGGTGGTGGCAGCATATCAAAAGACCGGATCTATTTCGAAGTTGTTTGGACTGAGAAGTGGAATCCGACAATGTTGGCAGCGACGGGATTGAATCACCGAAGACCAGTGCCAGTTAGCCGTGTTACTGAGAGTTTGTGCCGGATCGTCTAGCGGAAGTGTTTGTGCTCTATCGTCGAAGACTAGTGCCAGTTAGTCGTGTTACTGAGAGTTTGTGCCGGATCGTCTAGAGGAAGTGTTTTTGCTCTATCGTCGAAGACCAGCGCCAGTTAGCCGTATTAAGTCAGTTTATGCCGGATCGTCTAGCGGAAGTGTGTGTGCCCTATCATCGTAGACCAGTGCCAGCTAGCCTATCGTCATTACAGTGAAGTGAATTAGTGGTGGTGCTGTGTCAGTGTAGTGTTTTTTGTGCATTGTGAAGCAAGGTGCAGTGATTGTGGCGCGAGAGTGCAAGATTTACCCTGTGGAAAAGTGAGCAGAGAATTGCCCAGCGAATAAAGTACGAGGTAAGGTGTTTTGATCATTTTAATCTACTGACATTCTCGAACCTACTGTTTTTTATTGTGTATAATTTATGTTAATTTATGTGCAATATAATAATTGGTCTAAATCAAATAAGATATTAACAACCATTTTACACTATTGTTTTAAGAAAAGGATCTTATATTAATTACTAGAAGTGATTTTCTAATTGTTTTAAACGGATAAGATTAATGATTAAAATTAATGCATTGTGTTAATAGTTGGAAGGAATAATTGAAATTTCTTAAATTTAAATTATTATTAAAGTAATATTTATATTAAGTGATACTGTTTGTTTTAAATTTGAAGTATTGATAGTAAATGAGGAAAGCAAATTTGTGTAGAATTTAAATTAAATTAAAATAACCTTCAAGGAAGAACTGAAGGCCCAGAGAAAAAAAAAAAAAGTGCTGTGATTTACTTTTTAATGTGAGAACTAATTTTGAAATTGAAATATTTTATTGAGATTAAATTTAGGAATTTATGTGTATTTCATGCAAATTTTTGTTAGGTGGATATTTTTATGTAGTGATTGGCATCAGTGTTTTATTCAAATTGCAACGTATCAGTATTATTGTGTAAACTGTATTTTATTATTTAATGGTATAAATTTAAAATCTGTATTGCATAATAGTCAAATTGAGATTATTGTTACTTTGTTATTGGAAGCAAATTGTGGGGTATCATTGTTTAAGGAAATTTATTATTGTATTATTACTTATTTGAAATATGTTAAATAGTATAATATGTGGAGGTAATTTATGAGGGTAGGATTTGAGGAAGTATTAATTTGATATTGTGTTTAAGTATTGTTGTAGAGGGGTAATAGTTATCAGTAGAAGGTATGGCTTTCTTACTAAAACTAAAAAGGGTGGATCTTCAGGCGATATGTGGAGAGTTAGGAATTGAGGTCTCGGAAGATGATACCAGGTTTAAGCTTAAGAAAAAGATAGTGGAGAGCGACGAATATGAAGAGGGGGCCGTTATGGAATTATCTAGTACTATTGTTACGGAACGGTTAGAACAAGAAAAGTTACAACGGGAAAAGTTAGAAAAGGAGGAAAAGTTACAACGAGAAAAGTTAGAAAGGGAGTTAGACCGTGAAAAGTTAGATAGAGAAGAAAGGGCTGAAAAATTGAGATTGGAACATGAGTTAGAGTTGGAAAGGATAAAGATTCAAAGTTCGGCTAATAACGCTAATGGGACTAGAGAATCTAATCATGAGAGTAGCCTAGAGAAATTGATTAAAAGTGTTAAAACTTTGTCTATCAAGGTTCCAGAAGGGACTGAGGGATGGAATCTGTTTTTTAGCAGTTTAGAACGAGCATTCCAAACAAAAAATGTACCGGAAACCCAGCAGGCCGAAATTTTACTAAATATGCTAGGGGATAAGGCCGATAATTTGCTAATATACACGACTAGAGAACAAATTGAGAGTTATGAGAAATTAAAGGAATTAGTTCTAAGGAAACACGAGCCGACACCGAAGGCGTGTTTGGAAAATTTCAAAAAGGCTAGAAGGAATCAAAATGAAACTCATGTATTATTTGTGTCACGTTTAATAGCAACGTGGGAAAATTATTGTAAGATTAGAGGTGCAGATACGTATGAGAAGGTTAATCAGTTAATTGTCACGGATAAGTTGTTAACTACTCTAGATGAGGAAACCGCGACGCATATTGGATTAACTCAGCACAGTAATTGGTTAGAAGTTTCGAAAATTGCTAAAGAATGTGATAATTTCTTTGATGCTAAACAAAAATCTTATGCGGTAACTTATAAGGGCTATAAAGGTAAAGAAAGGTATGTTAATAATGAAGATTCTAGAAGGGCAAAAGATGAGGGTTTTAGTAGTAATTGGAGACAAAATGGGAATAATGAGGTTAGTCCATTTTTGGATAGAAAACCGGAATATAAGAAACCTAATGATACGACGCCTATCTGTTTCAAGTGTTCTCAACGAGGACATGTTCAGCGATTTTGTACAAAAGGAAATAATGAGGGAAGTAATCCAACTAATAACCGACAAGAACCAAGTGCTAGTATCAATAATGTCTCAGTGCGAGGAATTAAAGAATTACCAAGGGGAGCGAGTGTGGCAAGAATCGGAGCAAAAGGGAATTGGAGAACTAAAGTTATTGGAGAGAAGTTAAATAATCTCGAGAAAGTGGAAGTTAGTGTAAATGGGAAGATAACAAAAGGATTAGTGGATTCTGGTTGCCAAATTAGCGTCGTTCATAAAGATTTAGTACCAGCAGAAAAATTAAGAGGGGCTGGTAGCATATATTTACAAGGGATATTTGGTAAGGCAGTGAAATCGCCATTAATTCAGTTACCTTTAGCTATTCCAAAACGCGGAGAAACTAATGTAATTCATCAGGACGTACTTTGCGCGATAATTGATAATAGTAAGGAACAGGTAATTTTACATCCTGACGTGGCTAATGAATTGTCAGGGTTAAACAATGAGAAATCATTAAGAGAATCGGTAGAAAGGGAATGTAAGGAAGATAGTCGGAACAAAGTGAAGGAAGGGGAAAGGATTAGGAATGATAATAATAACCGTTATGTCGTAGAAACGAGATCGGTGAAGTTGCAAAGTCATGAAAAGGAAAAAGCCGAGGTAGAGAAAAGTAAGATTAATCAAGTTACGGAAAGTAGTTTAAATGTATTTCAGGAATCCCAAATGAGTTGTAAGGATTTAGAGAAAGGTTGGGAATTGGCTGAAAATGAGAGAGAGTCTTATTATATTGTGAATGGGTTATTGTATCATAAAGAGAAATTAGTAGATGAAACTGTAGCTCAATTAGTAATACCTAAAATTAGAAGGGAGGAAATTCTAAAACTAGCACATACCTCCTTATACAGAGAACATCACGCAGTTAAGAAAATGTTAGAAAGAATCAAGCATTCATTTTATTGGGAAAATATGGTAGAGGAAGCTAAAACGTTTTGCGAATCATGTGTAGAATGTCGATTAACGAGGGAAATGAATGTGAGTAATAAGGAGAAAGAGGAAATATGTCGACCTGCAGTTATAGTTGAGTTAGGGGACGGGAGTAAGAAACTGGTGTATCAAGATGAAATGAGAGCATTTATGGCTAAAAATAAAGTAGTCGATATTGTCTTGGATAGTGACGGGGAGTTTGAAGACTGTAGGAAATATCTGTTGTTAGACCGAGAACAACCGGAAAATAAAGACAGGAAGGGATTTGAGATAAAAGGGTTAACAAATATTCAAGTTGGGGACATAAAATCAATCTTAAGGAAAAATAAGGAATTATTTATGGGTCCTATCGAACTGGTAGAAATGGAGAAAAATCGGATTGGTCGTAAACCGGAGAGGGGTAAGATAAGGCAGAAATTGTACAATGTCTTTATTACGTACAAAGAGGACTTGGACAGGCAAGTGCCTGATTGGTTAGAGGAAGATTTAAGTGGGACATCAGAGGCAGAAGTTAGCCATTCAAGCGGGTGCATTACAAAAAGGGATGTACCAATTAAGTTAACGAGGAAGGACTGGAGGGAAAAGGTAGTACCGCCTCCAGCAATCTCAGCCTAAGGACTGACATTAAAATGACATAATACTAGTGTAACTTTATTTTTTTTGTGTATTTATAATTGTATTTGCATCATGTGTTTATAACAGTGTATTAGCATATTGTGTATTTTTTTCTGTAGTTATCACATTAGTATATGGTTCATTAGAGATGTCAGTAGTTAAATTTTCAGACACCTTGAAATATTTATGTAATTGTAGTAATGAAGAAACCTATCAAGGAACTGTTGAACTCTTCTCAGACATTACATAGTTTGAGGAAAATTAGCCCCTAAAAGGCATATTTTCCGCTAAGGTGGGGGGTGTCAGGTTCTTCTCTTACAGTTGCAAGAGTTGAAAGCTATTCTTAAGGGATTAGCGTATTGTATATGTATCTATTGTGTACCGTTGAAGGCTTTATAAGAAAAATCTTAATCCGAAGGGGAACGACGTGAAAGAAGTATTTCCATTGCAATGCGGTCCTTGATAGATAAGAAAGAGAGTGCACCCTTTTATTTAAGAAGACAGATCAGTCAAGAGGGAGGAACGGTTGTCAAGCGACCCTTGGAAACAGAGCAGTAGCCCCGTAGACAAAAAGGTGCTCTGGAGAATGACCAGAGAGGAAGGTAGTTGTAGCGTGGCAGCGAAGTGTGAAGGTTGGTTTTTCAGAGAGCAGCTCTGAGCACGTGTATGGAACGGCATCTCTCTAAAGGAAGAGAGATAGCGTGTGTGAGATTAAGAGAAATCTCGGTTCTGAGTGAAGCAACGTAGTCTAACGGTACACGTAAAGCGTTTCTATAAATATTTTGATTTAATATTAAACCGGATACTTTACCTCCGAGTTTAAGTGTAAATATTGTTAATAAAGTGTTTGTTTAACTTTAATTGAAAGAGTTAAGTTTTACTTGAATATACATCAAGTATCGTGCCCGATATCACGCATTCATATCGGTGGTGGCAGCATATCAAAAGACCGGATCTATTTCGAAGTTGTGTGGACTGAGAAGTGGAATCCGACAGTGATCTCCTTCAAGAGATGCTCCATCTACAATACTGATTCGTGATCTTCAAATTCATCGTGTTTGGCTGTTTGATTTGTGATCGTCTGTGATTGTGATAGCAGTTATAACCACCTCATTGATACTAATCTGCCTACCTACTTTGCGGTTCACTTACTAAAGCTTTTATTCTCCTTTCCTGAGCAATAACTTTTAAACTTTAGAATTCCAGATCGTACTTAAAGAACTGTCGACGATGGCTAAAATATAGTAGTTTCCACTGGACTGAACCAGCAACAATATTGCCATATAACTTTATTATCTTCACTAAGAACTGTGATTTTCAGTTAAAGAGAATGTAATATAGTATTGTGATAAAAAGTGAAATTTAATATTTGAAATAATTTATACCAAAGATTTAAGTCTACATTATTAGTGATTTTATAATCCATTTCATCCGTAATGCATTAATATTATTAGTAGAGCTCATGTCTGTACATATGCAATTTAAGATCGTAGTGTTAATATTTTGAAGAGATTTATTTATTAATTATTGGTGCACTGATTTTTAAATAAATACCTATTAAACTACAATTGGGTGAGTTTGTCTTTTCTTTTTATTTATAATATTATTTATTAATTTCATATATAAGATATATTATCAAACTTATAATTTTTACTTAAACTTTAAATTTTATGACTTCGCTTCGTATACCACCACTATCGTTCACGCTTATAATGGTGTTTGGGGAAAGTGTTGAATATATGTTTAGTCTAAAGTTTTAGGTTTTTGGAATCACTCTGGTGCCAGTCGCTGCTGATTCACCCTTTTATTAATTGTTCCTTATATATTCATCACGATCCCCAGATACCGTTATACAGATAGATAATTTCTTTTGAATAGATATGTATAAAATGATCATACCTACAATATCCATCACTGTTTTGTCAATTAAATGATGCAAATTTTATTTGTTATTAGAAAGTGTTAGGTAGCTTTCAATACAAAAAAGTATAAAGCTACCTATTGCAGCCGTTCGGAGGAAAGCAGTTCCGGCAAATTTCGATATATTTTCACCGATCATGACCCCCAGACCCCAAAACCACCCTCCGTTCAAATGTTGATTTATATATATATAGATATATCCATATATATATATATATCTGACCTATGTCATACGATAACGCTCGTATTTATAAATAAATTTTGATGAAACTAATTGTGTGTATTAAGCTAACCAATGTCTCGACCGAGTTCGTTGGCCAGCTTGGTCTGCCATTTTGTTTCAAGATGGCGGCCATTTAAAAATTTAAAACTAAAATAAATATACAAAAAAGTTAAAAATTCAAATTTATTTTTTAATTACGTGTTAGGCCTTGATACAAGGATTCCAGAGCATTTTTTGGTTTACCTCTATCTTAAAAAATGGATGAGATAGAGCAGTTTGAAATTCTAGGGTGGCTGACATTTTGAAACAAAACAGCACATTAACGCGATTACTCGCAAATTATTTTCTTTCACTGTTGTAATAATTTTCCCAATCATACGCATAACACTATATATTTATATTCGTTAGCGCCAAATTCTCGCCAAAATTGGTGACATTTGGCGAAATATCGCCAAATGTGGCAACCAAAATAAGTCTTCATAAATGAAGCCAATTTGGCTATTGCTCGATAATTTGGCGAATTTCTTATTCAAATTCAGTATTAACGAATCTTTTGTAAACGTTTCTTTGCATTTTAACTTGCTGTTTTCGTGTAACATTAGCTCAAATTTTAAAACGAAGATATAGGAAAGCTACCTTTTCCTCCTGGTACAGGCCGGAAGGACTTTTTTTTTAATATGGAGAAAAAAAATGCTATATATGGCTGTCTAAATGAAATACTGGAGCATAGAAATTTAACAACCTATGCAAGTCCACACCCACACTTTTTTTTTTCCTGTTGTTGTTTCAATATTTGACTATGAATTGAAATCAATAGAAAATTATTCGCATATCATGAGTAAAAAAAAAGTGCTTCTTAATAGATATAAACACAAAAAACTCAAAGAAATAATAAATAAAGTAGGTTTCAAAAGATATCTTTCAATCAGTATTTAAATTTTAAAACAACCTTGGTTTACACACCTTCTATGGAACTATATCACAGTTTAAAAAATCTGTACATGATATTTCACTAGACTAAGTTTCTAAAGTTTTAGTCACTAATCATAATGACTATTGGGCCAGTCTCCCAAAAGTATACAATTTGGGTCACTTGGAGAATTAGGACTACACACTTGATTTTATACATTCTTTCCAACATAATATTAATTCAGTTATGCATTTCCATAAATCTAGTATTTTTATTTAAAAAATAGCAATAACATTTATTCTTAGGAAATATAAAATATTTAAACTGTCACTATTGTCTTTTGTTCCCAACCTTATGCATTTATTAAGTAATTAAGAAGTTTAGTGAATTCTAGTGAAATAGCAAATTACTTCACTACTCATCAAAATGGAATTACACTTTAAAACAATAACTTGAGCAATTTTTATTTTAAATAAGTAAAAAATTAATTTTTAATTCAGATACCAGAAATACTGTCCCTTAATTTTTGCATTATTAATCCTCCTTTTTAGGGTACAAAATCCTATTAGTCTGCTTCGTTGTCTGTCTGTCAGAGAACCGGTTCTCAGAAACTATATAACTTACAGTCATGATATTTTGTGTACTTATAGTTGAATACCTACTATGAAGCGCAAAATCATAAAATTGAAAAAATATTTTAATATATATAGATAAAAAAACAAAATTCTAACAGCCTTTCCTAGTACATTTAAACATTTTTCGTTATAGCAGTTGCCAACAATTAAAAATCCACAATAAAATTCTTTCTACAATAATTAATTTTCTATTGAAAGATTTTCACGTGAAAAATGAAATAAAAAGTTTCACCAACTGAAAAAAAGATTAATATGATGTTATATTGGTAATAAAATGGAAATTATTAAACATTTCTCAATAATATAAGGAGTATGAGTATGTGTAAATACAGAAAGCAGCTTAATATGATGTCATTAGAGAATTAAAAAGAAAATTAATCTGATGCCTAACATTTTGAAGGTCTCTATACAACATGTTTAATTTTGAAATTAATTTTTTTTTTTAACATTGCATTTAGTCCACATGACAGATATTATTATGACAGAGTATAATAGCGGGCTTTGCCCACTATCAAACTGGTTCAGATTTTCAAAAAAATGAGAAAAATAGACCAGTAAATTTTTACTTTATAAAAAATATGACTTTTTTTTTTTAAATGAAATTTATTTGGATTTATTAAAGAAAGGATAAAGTGTTTTGAAAGGAATATTAAACGAAACCCTATGTACGATCTTCGATCATACTTACCCACTTGTTTTATATTATTCCCAATAAACTTGTTCATGTAATTGCCAGATAACCAATTGGAAAATTCAGCAGTGTTACATTCATTATCCATTATTCATCATGTTTTCTATAACATCAATATGCCCAGGGATACAAGAATATAGGGGCTCAGATACAAAATATTCACTTTAAAAATTCAAAAGGTTTTGCCCCAGGAGTAAAATTTGATTAAGTCTAGATTCAGATTTATGTTACGCCTGAAGTTGGAATCATGTTGAAGAAAAAATTCAGACATAACTTCCAAAGAGACCCATATTTATAGAAAGTCATAATGACTAATGGGCCTCTTGGATGTAAAGAGCGATTCTTCCATATTTGTTTCCAGTTGCTGAAAGCCTAGAATACTTGTCTACTCGCAAAGAAGGTCTCCATAAACGCATACCCAGAAAATTTTGAAAAAAAAATACAGAATTTTCTTCTCATGAGGATATGTACGCTTATAAAATAAATCAGTCAAGTGCGAGTATAACTTATGCGGTAAGGATTCTGTACATTGAATTTATTAATTACTATTTATTAATAAATAAACTCGTTCTAACCCTAATTTTTTCATAGGAAGGGAGGTTTACATTTCCAGTACTTTTGATGATACCTCTGAAAATATAATATCTAAAATTAAAACAAATATACGAATTCTTTCGAACAATACCCTAAACGACATAATTTTTTTTTCAAGTAACTTAATATCTTGGCTAATTACTGACTTTTTTTTTTTAAATCATTATCAAATATCTTTGGATGATTCTGCTTCGATAGATACCTCGAGCGCTCGTCAACTCTCCCGCTGACTGCCCGAAAAGTAAAGTTTGTGTAAAACGGAAAAATGAGTTATTCTCAAAAACAATGTTACCTAGGAAAATCGCTATAGTTTTCTTGCAAGGTGTAAATAAACTTGTACAACCCAATAATTTTTTCATAATTTTAGTTTCAGTAGATTCAGAAATAGAGGGGGGGGGGGGGAACATATTTTTTTAAGTGCAGTTTTCGATGATATCTCGGAAAATATAATATCTAAAATTAAATCAAATATATTTTTCTGTTTGGTATTATTATGAGATTTTTCACATGATATACAAAAAGAAAACTTTTTTTTTCAAGTAACTTAATTAGTCCCATAAATTTTTCCTAAACACATTTGTGAATGGCTAATATTCAGAAAATAAAAAAACTTTATTCTTAAGTTTGAACTTTCCACGTCCCATAGTTTACTAGAAAAAGGGCTCTCTGACTGACACAGAAGTGATATTATAATGGTTCTGTTTTTACTTTTTAAGTACAGAACCCTAAAAATTGTTGTGGAACATCTGATATAACATCTGTAAAGAAAATATGAAAATTTAGTGTTTTAGGCAATTAATTGCTGGTTGCCGACACAATGAAATAAAAAAAAATAGGCTTTTATCATAAATAATCTTTTAGGAAAAACTTTTCATACTGAACTAGTTAAAGTAAGTTTAACTTAAATACACTTTTACCATATATATTAATAGGTATATATAAAGAAAATTAAACAACGTAGTAAGTTAAATCTTTTTGACAGTCAAAGTAGAAGAGAATTTATCAATCAACTTTTGTTAAATGTGTGGGAGTACACAGAACTGACTTGTAACTAGAAGAATTTTAATTTTGCTCTCCGGAAATAAGTTAATTTCAATATTTCATTGTCTATAAATTATTAGATAAAATTAATAAGTATGATGATTGATGAATCATAACAAAGCATATATTTCAATAAAAAGTATGCCTAAACAAATTTTTATATGATGAAGTTTTATGAAGATTAGAAATCATTAATGTTAAATATTCTATAAATTACAAGTTTTTATAACAGAAATCTATATGGTAATTTACAATGAAGAAGGAAGACGAGAACCAATCATACAAAAGCAAAATTGCACATATAAACATAATATGATTAAAATTTAAAACATATGAGAAGAATTCAAAAATGTAGAATGTTCAAAAACTTACCAACATAAAGAGCAATGGAAAGACCAATAGCAGACCATAAAGAATATCGTCCACCTACCCACTGCGGAAAATAAAATAAAGATTACACATTTCTAAGAATTATATATATATACATAGATAGATAGATAGATAAACTTTTTTTTTAAGGAGAAAGAAGAAGGGGTGGGGGAGGATCGTAAAATGTTATACTTACATCCCAAAATCCAAACATATTTTTCTCATCAATTCCAAATTCTTTTACTTTTGCCTAGAAAAAAGTGAAAATTACTCAGAATTATTCAAAAAGAATTACAATATGGTAGATTTTTTATAACGCAATTCTCCATATAACGCACAACTTCTCAGATGTAAACAATGAATTTTCAGTTAAGAAACACCTGAATTCCCACATTATAAATAGTTGTTATTCTCTAGAGGACTAAATTTGATATATTAGTTCAACTTTATCTCCTTAATTCAGAGCTAATTACTGAAAAAATTGCTATGATTTGATACAGGTATGTTTGGACAATGTTTATAAAGTAAATTTAAGAATGTGTGGAATGCAAAAAATTATAATCTGCACAACTCCTAGTAATAAAGAATGCAATATAAAGATACTCCAATGTATTTTGGTGTGTTTCACACATATTTGGCCATGTTTTACAAGCTAAATTTGATGTGTGAAATGTGATCTATATAATGCAAAATTCTATATAACGCACAACCTCGTGTTTTTAGGTTTGCATTATAAAGATCTACTGTATTAAGATTTTAAAAAATATTACAAATTTAAATTTTAAAGCATTTTTTCTATTTCTTTTAAATGGCCTTTAAAAGAGTTAGCAAGCTACTCAACAAATTATATGATTAGAGAAAAATGCCTTGAATTGAAGGATTTTTAACAGAAAATGGCTTTTATTCATGCTACTGTGAAATCACGCAATGACTGGCAATGAAATCATACATTGTATTGATTTCACAAGTTCTTGAAGAATCAATGTAAATATGGTGACTTTCATAACACATAATTTTTTTTTTCATTTTAGAAATAATTTAATTTACTTTAATATTTTTATGATTAATTTTGTAAATAAATAAAAATAATGTAGCAATAAATAAGCAGAATGTTTAGATGTTGAATAAAAAGGATTAAAAAAAATACCAGTTGCCTTACAAAAAAGTGATTGCAAATGAAAACTAACAACATTCTAGTAAAAAAGAAAAAGCTTAGTAAGCTTTTAGAATTAACCCTGAAGAATGAAAGTATATTGCATATTTCAAGACTATTATTATTTACTGTGACAGAATTCCCTGTCTTAATAGTATATGCTGCAAAAACGGCTTTAATCTTTTGAACTGGATAAAAAACAAATTCACATCCAAGGAAAATGAAAGCTTAAGTAACTTGATGATGATAAAAATTAATAGTCCTCCTCTAAAAGATTTTAATCCTTCAGAAGCTGAGGACCAGTGATACTTTGCCTGTTAAACTACAAGACATGGTCACTGTAAGAAAAATCAGCAATAGTTAAAACAGACTCCTAACTTGCTGGTCTGGCTCTTAGATTTAAGATAAATTTGCCAAATCCTGGAAGAAAATATTTTTTAGTGCATTTTTAGGGTTCGGTCATTTTACGAAACCCTATTTGTCCCGCTTCTCTGTCAGACCCTCACAGAGCCAGGTTCTCAGACACTATATAACTACCAGACTTAAAATTATGCGTACTTACAACTGAATACCTACTGTCACGCTGAAAATCATAAAATTTTGAAAAAATCATATTATTTTAATATAGAAATAAAAAACCAAAAATCTAACAGCTTTTTCCTATTAAATTTAAACATTTTTCATTATAGCAGTTGCCAACAATTAAAAATCCACAATAAAATTCTTTCTACAATAATTAATTTCCTATTGAAAGATTTCCACGTGAAAAATGAAATAAAAAGTGTCACCAAGTGAAAAAAGATTAATATGGCGTCATACTGGTAATAAAACGGAAAATTTCAAACATTTCTCAATAAAACAAGGAGTATTAGTATGTGTAAGTACAGAAAGCAGGTTAATGCTACGTCATTAGAGAATTAAAAAAAAATTAATCTGACATCAAATTGGAAGTTTAACGGACTTTTTCAAATGTTTGAGAATAATACAAAGAGAGTATCAATATGTGTAATAGAGAAAGCAAGTAGATATGATGTCAGCAAGTAATTATAATGTCATATGAGTTTGAGGCACGTATTCAATCATGATAAAAACTCGATTATGGGAATATTGACATATTTTAACATTTTGAAGGTCTCTATACAACATGTTTAACTTTGAAATTTATTTATTTTTTAATATCGCATTTAGTCCACATGGACATGACAGATATTATTATGACAGAGTATAACAGAGGGCCAGTTCAGATATTAGAAAAAACGAGAAAAATAGACCGGTAAATTTTTACTTTATAAAAAACATGACATATTTTTTTTGAAAATGCAATGTATTTGGATTTATTAAAGAAAGGATAAAGTGTTTCAAAAAGAATATTAAACGAAACCTTTTGTGCGATCTTTGATCACACTTACCCACTTGTTTAATTTATGCCTTAGTATGTTTTAGAAAGGCTGATACCTTAAGCACATAGAATAGAAAATTATTCTGAAAAATAACAAAAAATTCAGCAGCAATAGAGATTTCAGTATTTGCATACTTTGAATGAAATTCTAGAATTGTTAAAAGAAGCCTTAATATGCAGTGTCACGTGCAAGTAATCCCATTGAGTTTTATACAAAGATGAAATGTAAAATAATTGGTGATGAAAAATACCTGCATGCAGATTTTGTACTTAGACCAAAATTTTAAATGCACAGATTTAACATTCAAAATAGGTATATACATTTGCTTAGTTCATATATACATTTGAGGTATCTTGAGATTTGAAGCCAGATGATCTAGAAAAACAAAACCTAAAATTTATACTTTAAAAATCTTTACAATTTATACAATACAAATTCGGAGATTTCTGAAGAGAAGAGGGAGACTTCTGATCAATGAAATGCAAACAATAAAAATTTCAGTATTCAAGCTTTTGTTTATTTTTATTTTTAATGATAATCAGATTAAACAAAACAAAATCACTGAACAATCAAACATCATATATTGATGCCAATTTCACAAAATTAAAATTATATATATATATATATATATATATATATATATATATTATATCAATAATTTTAAATAATAAAAATACACTTACTGCATTAGTGGACAGTGCTACAAAGTGTTTAGCAACGGCAGATGGCTACAAGAGAGAAGAAGTTTTGTCAAATTAGATTCAAATACATATTTAACCTTTTTTTTTTTTTAATACGGTGAGAATAAATATTATTTGCAAAACTTAATACAAATAAAAACAAATATTATAAAAATTAAGAGAAGTCTGGTTGCATGGTAGTTAGCAAAATATATAGTTTTGGGGAATTTTTAATATTTTGTATTCTTAATTTCTTCTCTTTCTAATGGTATATTACTTTTGTTTCTAGAGTAATGAGAAGTGTGAAAGTGTTAAGCAATTCTGCTTGTTACATCTGATCATACATCTTGTCCACACCCATTTAAAGAGCAGAGGAGGTTTATATATGCCATGCAATCAATTGGGAAAGAAAGAGTTTTGTGGTGTAATTAATCTACATAACTTCCTGACCAAATTTGTAAATTGTAATAGAATGTTTTTGGATCAAAATGAAAGGAGTTATAGTTAGAAGGAGAAAGCATGTTTTAAAGACACATTCCATGTATTCCAATCAACAATAAAATATACACAAAACATTTTTATCTTCCATTCTTTCTCTTTTTTTTTTTTTTTTTTCAAAAAAGCATGGTTTCTATTGTAGGTGCATGTTTTATGAAAATCAAAATGTAAGTGTACAGCTATGGAAAGTTATATCAGATCGGCTTAGGAGTGCACAGCTTACTACTTGGTCCATTTATCCTCAAATCAGTGGGCAGTAAAAGACTGGACACAGATTGTCACTGGTTCCAGAAAAATATTAAACAGGCAAAAAAAAAAAAAAAAAAAAAAAGGAAGAAGAGAATACCCCTACCTATATATTAAAACGGAAAGGGATTTTCATCAAATTCTAATTTTCACACGAAAATGATTCAATTGCACATGTGTAAAATTAAATCTAGAACCTATCTAATTTTAGAGTACACTCGAACGAGAAAAGGATGGTCGAGTGGTATAAAGCATGTGTTTCTCTCTTCTGATCATAAAAGTTCAGTTCGATACCCACTCTGGGCAGAATGCTTTTTCTTATTTTATTGGCAATAATTCATATTTAATTCAGGAGGAAAAGTTATATAATTTGTATTTTTTTTTTTATTCGAATGCTTTATAGTTCAGTAAAATTTAACACCCAAGAATATTTTGTTTTAATTACTAAATTTATATTAAAAGTATTTAAATTAAAAGATTGTGCATGTAATTATCAATTAAATAAATTGAACTGGTCTACAATTTTTATTATATTTGGTATGACCATTATCAAGATGTCATATATATATAAGATAAATATGTGATTAGTCTTCGTAAAATAGAAAAAATAAAAAGGAAGGAAAAAAAGGAAAAATATTGATACAAGAACTCTAAATTATCTTGATATCCATGATTTAACAATTAAACAATGTGTGAAAATGTAAAATAAAAATTCAAGTAATTAAAAAATATGTATTATAAATTGTTAGTTGCAAACAGCAAAGTTTAAATTCAGAGTTTTAGAATCAGACTGATAAAAATTAATTTAATTAAAAGTTTTAAAGGTCGTGTAGTTAGAAAAAAAAATCAGAAATACTAAATATTGTTATTTTTACAAAATATTGGGGCTGTGGTAAATAAAATTTAACAACCGACAATATTTTTTAATTACTTTTTTTATATTATAAATATTTAAATTAAAAGATTTTGCATGTAGTTATCGATTAAATAAAGTGATCTAAACTTTTATCTATATTTTGTCTGACCATTATCAATAAGATACATTTGTATAACTAAGAAAAGTATATAATTATTCTCCTTTAAAAAAAAAAAAAAAAAAAAAAAAAGAAGAAGAGAAAAAAGAAAGAAGCAAAAATATCCATATAAGAATTATAAAAGAAATCACCTTGATATCCATGGTTTATCTGGGTTTTAGAGTCAGGCTGATAAAAATAAAATTAATGAAAAATTTAAAAAGTCGCATAATTTAAAAAATTAGAAAATACTAAATATTGATATATTATTTAAAATTTTTGAGACTGTAGTAAGTAAAAATAAATCATTCAATTAATATTTTTAGTTAAATTCTTGCTAAATTAATTCAAATCTAATAGGATGCAAATTACAAGCTTAAAATTCTTTCACTTCATTAGCTGAGTAGGCTGGACTGACAACATAATCTAGTGTCTCATATGTATAGGAATCGCTTACACAATAAGACAATTCATAAATTTTTCAATACTTAGATTTTTAGAAACTTTAAACATGAAATACAAAATTACAGCTCTCCACTAAGTAGTTTTGAGTTACACTGGGAAAAAAACAAACAAACAAAAAAAAAAACACATTTTTATTACAATCTTTTTTGCAATGACTACAAATAAATTTAACATTAGGAGTTCCAAACTTTAAACCATCATAATTTCTAAAGTACTTGAACAAATGACTTCCCGTTTGGAATCCTCCGGTAAAATTTACCGAAAAAGTCAAATATGATGTCAAAATTAGATGTTTATATTGAAATTTTCAGTTTGTACAATTTCACTATGAAGATGACTCCTAAACTTAATTTTTAAAATACAAATTGAAAGAATACATTAATTCCAGTCAAATGGCCATTTCTGTTTTTTTTTTTTCCTGTGACAATTTGGAGATAAAAATGTAGGGGGTGTTCTTTTTTTTTTAGCAAGGGTACATCTAAGCAGGAACTTACCGAGAGAAGGAAAGATTTACAACCCATCTTCCCCCCCCCCCCCCCCCCCACAAAAAAAAATCAATATTTTTTATCTAATTTTGGGTTTAACTTAGCCCATTCATATAACCTCATATAAGGTCACTCTTGCTCAACCCCCCTCCCCCTCCTTTTTCTCAAAACAAAATTCTGGATGCTCCACTGCCTCTAAGTAACTAATGGCAACAGTTATAATCAATACAGAAATTAAGAAAAATTCCTTTGTTTTACATTGTTCAAATAAGGAGATAGCCCATAGATTTAGAAAACTGGAAAAAAAATGTATACTTACATCTTTCATTTTTTCTAAAAACCAGGACTTCGCTGATTCAGCATTAGTAATGGTTTCTTGTGTTGTAAATGTCTATAAAAGAAAAAGTAAATTATCTCAACATATGATTATTTTGATAAACTAATGACAGAACAAAAATATAACTTTATACAGGAATACTATGAATAAAGAAGAAAAATATAGAAATATTTTCTAAAAGAGAAATCCAAGAATTAAACAGAAAGAGTTCTTTACTTTTCATTTATTTTTTAGTCGACGCACAATTAAGGAGGTTACAAAATTCATTTGCATAGTTTTTTAATATATATCCAAACATAATTTTTTTAAAGTCGCCCCGATTTTTGGTTTTTCTTCTGGAAAGGGATTGGCTCTGATGGTGGTCCAGTACAGATTTCATTAGTATCCAATAATAGTATGTTTTTCTGTCTTTTTTAGACTTTAGGCTGTAACTTTTATAAAAATCAACCAATCATTCATAAGATTTGAATATGTTAAGGGGTACAGAGTATTTTGTTTTTAAAATTGTCATCATAATTTTTTTTTTTTTGCTTGACATATAATTTTTTTTATGTAGAATCATCTAATGTGCCAAAATGGGTGACATTTGCAGCAATGGGATTTAAAGCAAATGTGAATAACAATAAACGGTTGCCACAATCACTCTGTTGTGCCAGACAACTCCCTAAAATACATCTTTTGCATTAAATAAATATCAGTGCAATAGTAAAAACAATCTTTTGAAATTGGTTGTATTTTTTTCTAAAAATTACTTTCTTAAATAAAAGATGCAAGTTATTAGATATAGTCCAGTCAAATGGGGAAATTTCACGTTTTTCAATTTAACTTGCATCTGATAGAGTATAAAAATACGAACATTTTGATACCATTTTTACATATATTTGAAACTTGTATAATTCATTAAATTAACTTTTAAAACGCTGTTTTTGTCGTCACGGAAAAAAGCTGCGTTACGTGATAAAAGCTGTTCTGACATCACTAGCCATGTAAACAAACCCTCGCTGTATTTCTCCCTGTTATTTTCTATGGGGGATGGCTTGCTTTACGTTTTTTTCTTTTCTTAGAAATGATTAGTATAACAAATTAAAAGTATTGTAATGAATAAATAATACTGTGAATTCCATGTGAGATTTTTATTCCATCGTGTTTTTAAGAAATTCATTTCCAGATCTCGATGTAGAAATAAAGTATCGGTACAAGTTAATACTCGTACTACAATATTGTATTTTATAGAATAAGGTATACTTTTTTTTTTTTTTTGCACAATATTTCAATGCAAAGGTGCTACGTATTTATCAGATCTTAAAAAATTGGATTTGTCTTTTTTTAAGTTCATTGTAATCTGAAAGCTTACATGTATTTTTTTTATTTTTTTTGTATTGTTTTCTTGAATAATAAATTTTTGCATTCATTTTTTCTGAAATGATTAATCTTCCTGAATATAGTATCCAACTTTTAGCATATATTAAGTTGTGAGCGTTTGCGAATTTATTTTATTATGAGTTAACACGATATAAATGTTTTTGTAAACTTATAATCTGCTATTCTTCATTTGTATGTTAACAGGGATCAGTTCAGACTTTTCTCCCAGGGTCCTGTTTTTGTGAAATTGTGAACAGCTTTTTACATTTGTGAAAAATCTAGACATAATTTTGTGAATTTGAAATTAGCGTTATATTCAGGTTCTTGTTTATACATTTTTAAGAAGACATATGCATGGAAAATACAGATGTTTTCCTTATATATGTAAAGTGACAGTCAGATTTTACTTCTAAATGATTAAATTTGTGAAAGATTCAGTTTGAAGAGAGAAAAGTTTTGTGATAAGCCCATTTTTAAGACAAAGAATTTTGTGAAGGGTCCTGTTTTAAGGTGAAAAGTTTTGTGAAGGGCCCTGTTTTGAGTTGAAAAATTTTGTGAAGGGTTCTGTTTTGAAATGAAAAAAAATGTGAAGGGTCCTTTAAAGGACCCAATTTCTTCCTAAATAGATCCGTGGCTTATTTATTGATTGAATCTAAATAAAATTTTAATAAATGTATTTTTCTTTTCTTTTTTGGAATATATGAATGAGAATAATCACATATGAAACAGAAAGAAATATTTATGTATCATACATATAGTCATTCATTTTATTTATGCATATTAAAAAGTGTCTTCAAGTAATCGATAGTTCATATTTGAAATGTATATATTCATTATTCAGTAATCATAATGCAATTTTTTAGAAAGTTCTAATTTGATATCCATCCTTAATGTATAATTTTATCAATGAAAAAAAAAATGCAATCAATTATGAAAACAAATTTTAACTGAAATCATACATTCTGAGCGAAGCATGTTCAGAATTTTTAATAAGTATTTTTACAATAGTAGCATAGCCAGAAAAAAAAATGGGGGGGCGGGGGGGAGGGGGAGGAAAATGTTTGCTCGATATTAATATACAGAAATTTAAATATATTGGAGAATTCATAGTTTAGGGAGTTAGAACCTCCCTTAAAATTCTCCTAAACACCCTTGGCTATAGAACTGTTTTGAAAAAGACTATTGTTCAATGTTATGTTTATGTTGTGTGATATTATATTAAATATTAAGCAATAATATAGTGAAGGTTTGATAATCTTTAAATAACTAACAAATTTCTAAAATTTGCAGGACTTAATAAATATAAATTGTTAAACAAACAGGTAAACAAATTCTTAAGCAAAGAATGAATCTTCAAAATATGTATAAATAAAAAATATATGTAACTAAAAATGAGGACTTTCTAATAATTTGCCTCTGTTACATCAAACAGCACAAGAAATTTAAGTGGAGTATGCCAAAAATGGCAAGAATAAGGTATCAGAATCTTTAACAGAAGATTTTTTGTAATGAATTTGCTGACCATAAATGATAAAGCACTAACTACTGCACATGTAACAGATGCTGAAATATTCCCTAGTGTTTCAGCTACTGACTATAAAACAAAACTAGTCGGATGTGCCAATCCCAAAACTTTCTTCTGTCTCACACTGGTTTCGCATACACTAAAAAGAATCAGCACCAATTTATATCAAGGTCTAACTGAATCTAAAAATTTATTAAGTTCCATGCATTAGTTCTTGAGATATGACTTCCTAAAATCATGTAAATCCTGGAAAATGCAGAATAGCAACGCCCCCTGTTGGGAGATTTACACCAAAGCCTAATCAACAACAACTTATCTCAACGTCTAACTGAATCTGAAGTTTGATGAAAATCCATGCATTAGTTATTGAGATATAGTTATCGTGATAATAATTAAACAAGTACCATAGCAGCGCCACCTGTTGGGCTATTTACACAAAAACGTAAGCAGCATCTATTTATGTCAAGGTCTAACAGAACCTTAACTTTGATGAAATTCCGTGCATTAGTTCTTGAGATATAGCTATCGTAAAAGTAATGAAAAAAGTAGTATAGCAGCGCCACCTATCGGGATATCTACACCAGAATGTAATCAGCGTCCATTTATGTCAAGGTCTAACTGAATGTGAAGTTTGATGAAAATAAGTGCATTAGTTCTTGAGGTAGAGCTATTGCGGAAATCTCAACAAATGCAGCATAGCAGCGCCACCTGTTGGGCGATTTTCACCAAATTATATCAGGTACTAACTGAATATAAAATTTTATTAAATCTCGTGCATTAGTTCTTGAGATAGAGCGCCCACAAAATTTTTGTCACATACAGACAGAAAGAGTCGCAAACTCACAGACAGACATTTTCTAAGAACAGTTAAATCGTGTTCAGGACCTTCTAAAACGTATAAATCTGTTGAAAACCGGAAGTTGGAAATTTTCATGAATCCAATACTTTCTTCTTGTAAGATAGAAGAAAGTAAAAATAGTTTTTTTTTTTTTTAATATATATATGAAGCAAAAATTGGTGGCTTAAAAAAAAAAAAAAAAAAAATCGAACTTTCGGGGGGTGAAAAATATGAATAAGTAAACATATAAATGCTTTAGGATAAAAAAAGGAAGGCTGTGACAAAAAAACTTTAATTTCATGGAAACTTTTGAAAGATAGAGCAAAAAGGAATGTCAAAGAATGAATGCAATATTTTAAAGTTTACAGAGAATTTTTTTACTCAGAAAATATATACTAAGTACTAACTAAATAAAAGGCTTTTCTTATTTCTCAATATTTTATTTTATAACAAATATACGTTATCAGTATTGTAAAATAATTAAAATTTCATTTAAACTGAAATATGATGAAATAAGAAAATAATTCATTTCAAGAAAAACAATCACGAATCGTGTACTATTATTTTAGCTTTTAATCATTATTATTATTTAATAAATCAAAGTAAATCTAGAACAGAAATATATACCTTTTAGATTTAACTCCTAGTATTTCTACACCCATGAAATCAGAATTCTTTCCTAAAAAAGCAAACATGGAAAGAGCATCTATTTTTGGGAGATTGTCCGATTGCCCTTTAACATATCCGGCCGAAATCGACATTTTCTAATCAAAATTTTAATGAAAATAAAAAATAAACGATATATTTTATATTAAGATAAGTTAGATCTTACTTTTTTTCACAAGTTTGAAGTTGATAACGTTAAATAAATTTTAAGAAACAGATGAAACAAGATTGCAAATAGGAAAAAAAGCAATGGGAAAAAGTATACGCGCAAAGCGTGAACATTTGAGTTTAGCGGCAAATGACGTCCCAACCAATCACATCGCGTTTTTGTATCACGTGGTTTTGTTTATGTTTTTGCATTATTAAAAACAGTATTTCAAAGTATTTTTCTATTATTTTAACGATTCTGAGTGAATTTTTGAGGATTTCAAGATAAACTTTATCAGTTACACACAAAAGAAAACGTATTCCTCTCGTGTGAAATTTCCCCATTAGGCAGATTTTGGGTCATTTTGGGACATAATTACGAAAGTTTTGAAACTTGGAAATATTGTTTGGGAGGGTCTACTAATGAACATACTAAAAGTCCTGATGGGTAGGGGGTGAGCGCGAGGCGGGGTACCTTCTTTTCATCAAAAGAAGGTACCATTTTTCGGTTTTTTGTTAATATCTCGTAAGCTATAAGTCCTACAGAAAAATTGCTAATACAAAAAATAAAGGCAATTAAATTCTCTACAAAATAGGTCCTGTACATTTTTCTCTAGAGTCCATAGGTAACGAGATAATCACATTCAAAAATGAAGAAATTTGTCAAAAGTCACACCAGCGCCAGAGAGCGGGTCCACGGCACTTACATTACACCTACTTAACCTAAACTTAAACGAACATTATAAATGTTGTGGTCAGAAGAATGGAAGCCTGAACAATAACTTTGTCAAATGACATTTTTTGTTAACATAAAACATACAAAAATGAAAAATGCGTAAAATACAATGATATAGAAATAAACAATTTACTCAAGTCCTTGATCATTTTGATTACCCCGGGTTCAATGGGAAATTTCAAAATATGTTGATTTGTGTTCCATTTCCATTAGGACATCTTCCTAAACAGGTGGAGGACTGTTTGAGCAGTCTCCATGACAGTAGTGGCAGGCAGCAGTGCATGTGATTCCCTATTGCTGAAATATCAATGAAGGCTGAATGGAGAAACACGAAAAATTTTTAGTTTCTGCCTGTTAGTTAGTCTGTCTGTTCCGCGTAACTGCAACAAAAAGCACCCGATTAGCTTGAAATTAAGTATTCATGTTTGTGAGGTACCCGGATCTATATGTATTGTTTTTTGTTACATTTGGTTCATTCATTCAGAAAATATAGAATATTTTATTTTGCGCCATAATGCTTTGCTATGGCAATTCAGGCGATTTTCAAATTTCCATTTGTCAAAAGAATAAATTTTGGTGGAATTTCATACATTTTCGAATAATATAAAACATTTTGTTTTATAAATTTACTTATTTGGCATTCATTTTTTTTCTTTTACTTTTATTGTTACTTAGCTACTGTATTTCATAATCTATAAAAATATTCATTCATATAATCCGATTGCGAAAGAAGACTAAGTCGTTGGGGGCCACCGTAATACTTACCCATCATGGATATGCATAATGTAAAATATGAAAATAAAACATGTGTAAACTATTTATAAATGCATTGCAATTCAAATAAAATCCTGGCTTGATGATGTCCTAAACTTTAAATGCTCTATTGCTGAATTGCGTAAGAGAAACATCCTTATAACTCTAAAAATGATAATCCTATTAACTAAGAGTTCACTGTGTCGGATTAAGCGTCTCTTTACTAATTAAAATATATCTTTGAATCGAAATTTGAATGAAATATGAGATTATGAAAAATCGAAGAAAGTGGAAAATGTGATTACAAATATCTCGGCAACTCATTATCAAATCGACTTCATTCTTAGTGCAAAATTTATGTTTTTTATTATATTTTATATTCACTCCTTAAAAAAACAATTTCGAAAATTTTTATATACCCTTTATCAGAACGAATGTTTCGAGAGTTCGAAAAAAATAGTTCCGTATAATTGAGGTTACTGAAATTCAATAGGTTCTTCCCATTATTACATACTAAGTACATACCAAATTTCAAGTCTCTATCTCAATTTGTTCGGGAGATAGAGCATTTACAGGCACACAGACGGCAAATTTTTTCCTCTAAAAATATGGTTTTCGAAATCTCCAGTGTCTGAAACGTGTAAATACGTCAAAAAAAAAAATTCCGATTTTCAAAACGATTACAAGACTTACCCTATACTACGTATGATGGGTAAGTAAAATATGAAACCTGGCTGAGGGAAACAAAACATTAGTTAATTTTTCGTAATTTAGTCTGCAACATAGAATTGTGTCAAATATGAATGATGTTGTTAACATTACGGTTTTGAATTGAATCTGGATACTACTCGTATTCAAAGGCTATCACAAAAAATACTTTATAGCTCCAAATCACGTTAACTATTTTGTCAATTAGCAGTAGACACGATGATGAATGACTATCCATTAAGTTTAAAAGTCTCCAAATATACCTATTTGGTGGTGATTTTAGTAAGCTAATGCTATAGAGTAGATTAAGATGTATTTAGATAAATTCTTAGATCTAAATATTATAGAACGACAATCAAAACAGTTTTCGGAAACAAAAATTGTAAAGACATTAGATTTCCTGATCTACAGATTTACTTGTAATTATAACTATTATAATTATATTATCTTTATAATTATTAATCGCAGGTTTTTATAATTATTATATTAAATGTTTCGTTATAATTATTAATGTAACTAAGGACTTAACTCACAGAGAAAAAATGAATAGGACCTTTTTTGTAGAGAATTTATGTCTTTTTTTTGGTAAGAGCAATTTTTTCCGTAGGATTTATAGACTACTAGATATTAACAAAAACAAAAAAAATTTACTTTCTTTTACTTCCTCACTCCGGATCACCTCCTATCTATCAGGACTTTTAGTATGCTCATTAATAGACTCGCCTGAACAATATTGCAAAGTTTCAAAACTTTTGGAATTATGTTCTAAAATGGCCCAAAATCTGCCTAATTTGACTGGATGTATTTTAAGCATTTTTCATTTTTGTATGGTTTTAGTTAACAAAAATTGTTGTTGAAGTTATACTTCAGGATTCTATTCTCCTGAATACAGCATTTATTAACGCTCGTTTAAGTTTAGGTTAAGTGAGTGCAACGTAAGTGCCACTGACTTGCTCTCTGGCGCTGGTGTGACTTTTGGCAAATTTCTTGATTTTTGAATGCGATTATCTCGTTAACTATGGACTTCAGAGAAAAATGTACAGGACCTATTTTGTAGAGAATTTAATTATCTTTATCTTTTGTATTAGCAATTTTTCCGTAGGACATATAGATTATGATATTAACAAAAAAACGAAAATAGTACCTTCTTTTACCTCCCCCCTCTCACGCTCACCCCCTACCCATCAGGACTTTTAGTATGTTCATTAGTAGACCTTCCCAAACAATATTTCCAAATTTCAAAACTTTCGTAATTATGTCCAGAAAAAAACCTAATTTGACTGGACTAATAGCCTAAGTTTATATTTATACTTTTTGAATAACAGAAAGTGAAGTAAATGCCTCAAATTCTTATAATTCACAATATATATATATAGATGTAAACAGAAAGAAATGAGCATGTATAAAAAATATCACATTTTATCTATATGTATATTATCACCAGTATGTGAACGTTCAGAACTTTTAACAATAATTACATTTTTTTTACCCTTTTAATTAATTGATTTATTATTTATTTATTTAAATTTTTTTTTTTGGTGGGGGAGGGGGATTTTTAGATTATTTATTAGTGATTTTTAGAGTTTCTTGTTTTATTTCAAATATAACATTGAAATTTTATAAGGATTGCAGCATCAATTAGGAAAAAACTCAAAATTTTAAACCAAAGCAGAAAATGGCTCTATTCGAAGATTGACATTTTCTACTCCTCTAAAAGCATGGTTAGTTCATAGCAGAACATACCTGCATTGTGTATTTCTAACAGGATATCTGGATAGCAAAAGATTTATTTATAACTTATCTAAAAAGTGAAATTGACATTGGAAAATCTTTATTTACAGAACAGATTCTGTAGAGTAAACCTTGAACATAAGAGTTAGGAAATATTTTCAAACATAAGATATCCTGTTCAAGTATTAGAAAAGTCATTTAGAAATTTTAAAAGAATTCCTACTTTAAAAATAATTTTTTGCATAATTTTAGAGCAAGTTTTTTAGGAATTTCTAGTTTAACAACATCAGGATGCACACTAGCTCAACATTAAGCACTCTGCTTACTAACATTATCCACTACTATTATGCAATAAATACAACAGATATAACTAATTCAAAGATGAGAACAGACAAACAAATAAATCCGCCTCCCCCTCTTTTGGGAGAAGAAAGGAATAGAAAATTCAAGGGTAATTTAGATGATTGATTTATTATTTATTATTGTAACAAAGTAACAAATAGAGCAAAATATTAAAAAACTAGTCGGATGTGCCAATCCCAAAACTTTCTTCTATCTCAGTCATGTTAATACTTCAAAATTCGCTATCACATCGCCAATAAAATCAATATTTTTCGTCATTGTGTTGTACATCAGCTGCTTGCAAATCGTCGGGTTACCGGGATGCGATTAACTGGTGTATACTAAACTACGAAAAGTCCTTCTGGCCTGAACCGACAGGAAAAGATAGCCTCCCTATTCCTTGCTTTTACGATTTTAGCTAATTTTACTGGAAAACACGAAGGTAAAATGCGTGGAACCTAATTAAAAAAGATTCAATCCCAGTTCTCGTCAACATTGAATTTGAATGAGAATATCGCCAAATTAGTCCTCTACAGCCAAGTTGGCTTCATTTATGCCAACCTATTTTGGTCGCCAAATTTGGCAATATTTCGCCAACTGTCGCCAAGTTTGGCGAGAATTTGACATTGGCGAATATAAATATATAGTGATAAGCATATAATAGGAACAATGGTTACAACAATGAAAGAAAATTTGCCGAAACCATGTTAACTAAAACTCATAAATTAAACCCGTTTATGAATGAATTCTGCTGTCTTGTTTGAAAATGTCAGCCACCCTAAAATTTCAAACCGCTATATCTCAGCCATTTTTTAACATAGAGGCTAAACAAAAATTGTTCCGGATTCTCCAGATCAAGGCTGAACATTTAACAAAAAAAAACTTTTAGGATTTCTAATTTTTTTGTACATCTTTTTGAATTTGAAATCTTTAAATGGCTATCACAGTGCCCCCTTTCGTCAAAATATCTCCAAATTCTAATAGAACCTGCTTGCTATAGCCAAAAACATAGAAAAAAAATGTTATTCAATTTGAAGCATAACTTCATACACTTTTCGATGATACAATAGGGAAATGGAACAAAAATATCGATCACAGCGCCCCCTTTCATCAAAATATCCCCAAATTCTGATAGAACCTGCTTGCCATAGCCAAAAACATAGAAAAAATTTGTGGTTCAATTTGAAGCATAACTTCATACACTTTTCGATGATACAATGAGGATGGACAGACAGACAGAAGGACATTTTGTAAAAACATGTTTTTCGGAATCTCTGACCCCTAAAATAGGTAAATCCGTCGAAAACCGGAAGACGAAAAAAATTTCGATTACAATGCTTTCTTCTATTATAGATAGAAGAAAGTAATAGTTTTAAAAATTTTAAACTTTATTTGATAAAGAGATTGGGATGGGAGGTTTGGGTTGAAGTGGGTAACAAATTTCAAGGGGAAGAGTAATTTATATGATGATTCATTACTTATGGCTAGTACAAGGTAACTAATAAAGCAAAGAATGTTAAAAAATAAATAATTCTAAAGAGTTAAAAAAAAAAAAGAATTTTGTCTTTAGAACTCTAAAGAGTTATTGCTTGGAGGGGTTGGGGCAGCAAAGAAATTTTCAAGCAGGGAGGGGATGTCTAGATAATTCATTACTTATAGTTGCAACAAAATAACAAAGAGGGCAATCTTTTTTAAGTAAAGAGTTATACTTAATGTGCTAGGGGTAGCAAAAGGAAAAAGCAGAAAATGAGAGGGAGAAGTAATGAGCTGATTTAAATGAATGTTTTTTTTATCATACCGCAAAGTGACACATTGAAAATAATTTTTAAAAAATTTAGTTTCAAAGAGTTTAAACTTTATATGCAAGAATGTTGAGGGGGAGAGGGGTAGATAAATTTTTTCAGAAGAGAGGGCCTAAATTGAAATTATTGATTATTTGTTTGTATATTCTTGGAATAAGAAAAAAAACACAGAAAAAAATATTTATTATTGTTAATTTTTAAAAATGAGATTAAAGATTTTAAACTTTCTGTTATTGGAGTAAAAGGAGGAGTGGAAATTTCAGAGGGGAGGGGAAATTAGATAAAGTTTAAAAGTTGTCAGATTTTCGAATACTAGTTATTTAAAAAATGTCTTATTTAATTTCAGAATTTCTACATTAAACCGAAAATTCACTCGCCAGTGGCGAGTAAAATGTGTAATTCCCAATCCTGACTCTACCTCAACAACATGGTCAAATATCACACTAATTTGAGTATTTTTATAACGAATGTAGATCATAATATGTACAAATACAAACTCTAGTGATGACAGCCCTACCAGAAATATATATACGATACAAAAAAAATTTCAAAACAAAAATATTTAACCTCAATAACATATAACAAATAATAACACCTTGTAATTATATACTTCTTTTTAATTGCTAAAAGGTGTAAAATAAAAAGATTATAAACAGTAAAATAGGTTTTATTAGACTGCTGACATATGTTTCAGCTCAATCTGAGCCATTATCAAAACAAACAAAAATATTCTATAAATGCACAGTCTATGAGGTTATTTGAAATGCAATCATTTAATTTTTCAGGTACTTAAAAAAAAAACGTTATTTGTATTTTTTACTTGGATGTTTATTTCCATATTGCTCATATATTATATTATATATATATATATATATATATATTAAATTATCACAAATTACTAAAAATCAAATGTAATAATTTAAATTATCCTTATCTTGTTATAATTCCAAAATTTCATAAAAATCCAATTAAATTTCGCACAGTTACCATCGGGTGTAACACATATAATAATAATGCAAGCAATTTACTTCTTAATATTTTAAAGCAGATATATGATATAACGATAAAACATAATAACCAACATTGCCTAAAAAACAGTTTTCAGCTTATTAATAAAATACATAATATCAATCCGGTAAAATTCATAAAAACATTGGATTTTAATGATTTATTTAATAACATTGATATAAAAGACTTACATAAAACTATGTGTATATTATTTAAAGAATTTAAATCTCAATTAACATTAAAAGATCATATTTCCGTAAATTTTTTTAAAACTTTATTAAACTTCACATTGCATAATAATTACATCATATATAACAATATTATTTATAAACAATGCCAGGGAATACCGCACGGTGGGACCGCTTCTAGTTTTCTCTCTGACCTTTACTTATATTATTATGAAAGAAATATTGGTCCGAACAATGATTATGTATTTTATCGCTATATTGATGACATTATCATTTTTTATTTCAATGATAAAAATTGCACATCACCACTCAATTTTTATCCTAATCAGCTTACATTAAGCGAAAATGATTTGATTAATAATAATATAAATTTTCTTGACTTAAAAATTAATACTAATGATAATTACAAATTAATATTTGATATTTATGATAAAAGATTTGACTTTCCATTTAAAGTAAATATTTTTACCAATTTTGCATCATGTTTACATAAATCAGTTAATAAAAATATAATTATCAATTACCTTCATCGTATAAAATATCTATGCTCAGATATAAATAAAAACAAAAATATTAGATTTATACGAAATCAAGCAAAACTATATGGTTATCCTATTTTTTTGATAAATTCAATTATCAACTCTTTTAAATAACATTTATTACTTATTATAGTACTACTTATTATAACATTTATTAGTTATTATAGTTATTATTTATTACATTATATAAATATAAACATGGGTACTTTTCGGTTAGCCGGGCGCCAGTAATATATATACATGTATATATACACGCACACATATATCTACACATATCTACAGATACATATATATACATACACATATATATGCATATATGGATGTATATATATACAAATTTATATATATACATATGTATTTATATATGTACATATATCACTGGCGCCCGGCTAACCGAAAAGTACCTAAACATGTTATGTAATAATTTATTTTGTTTTAGTGTGCGATAAAATATAGCAAAATGATATAGCAAATAACACAATTAAAACATATATTTGGATTATTATTAAGCTGGTTGAACAATGTTTACACTTTATATAGTCATGGTGATTGTGCTTTCAGCCGATCACCTTTATAAAAGTCTATAAAATGTCTTGTGATGTTCACAAAATTTTGGATAATTATTGTGAGTAAAATATTTTATCTATTCTTTACATGTTTTTTATTTCCAATTGTTTTCTGGTAATAATACAGTATACCTGGATGAATATACTGATCTTAGCATAAATGCCAGTATATTTATGAAATACTGTATTATTTTTAAAACACGTGTGGATACATCCAGGCTGATGATTATATCTTATATGTGTTTTTTCATATCCAATTCTATTTTAAATCTCTTGTTATCCAATTTTCCATTATAAGTTAATATTTCATTTCAAAATCTATTTGTATTCACTTGATATCAACTTCAAATTATTAACATTTTATGGTTTATTATATAAATTTTTCTCTCTCTCTTTTTAAATATTCTTCATATTTTCAGTATTTTTGGCCAATTACCATTGAAGCAAATGCTATGGTAAAATTATGATTGCATTTGTTAATTTATTAACTATGTGGTATTCTGTCTACACTTTATTACTAATTATCTCTTAGGAGATTTAATTAGAATGTTACAAGAACTTGATATGTTTTTTGAAATTCAAAGATATTATAAATATATATATATATATATATATTTTAGGGCGTATCGAAAAAATCCAAATTTTTTAGATCTTTTAGCGGTAGTGCGGGAAAGTTGTGAACTCCCTTTATTAAAAAGTGTGCGGAATCTTAAAACTGTGGGTTGATATCTTCTGTCGCCTCAGTGGGCCTAAAGTTATAAAAAATGGACTAAAAATGATTAAAAATCAAAAATTAATAAATAATCACATATTTCGCTCATCGGTTTGAGGTAGTGGTTACAAGTTACTCTTTTGTAACAACAAAAACCATAGAAAATTGTAGAATTATAGGTTGATATCTTCTGTTGCCTCATCGGCATCGAATTTTTTAAATTTTGATGCAGTTTGGTAGTTTTCTGCATTACTGTTTACTGCTTGCAAAATGCACAATCGAGACAGACTGGGTTTGTCGATCTGCCAAAATAGTGGAACACCCTTATTTTCACGCCGAGAAACAACAACAGCCATAAAAAAATTTAGGTTAATATCATATAAAATAATTACATCAATCAGCTAATTTTTAATCAATTAAAATAATATAATAATTTTAATATGTTAATATCTTCTGCTGCTTCATCGACACCAAATTTGGGAAAATGAAGGCAAAATTTTAAATAAGTACACGTCACACTTAACTCATTTTAATTCAAACACAAAATTTATTTTACCTTTCGAACATACAAATGACAAAATCATTACTGGCTTGTAATCATATTTGGTTTCAAATTTTGACATGTGTTTTCTGGATTCTAGTATCGCTCTAATAAATCTATCCCTGTTCTGCGGCCCAACTGTTTTTCCGGAGGCTGCAGTGACTAGTTTCACAATCCGCTCTACCGCTTGTGTGTGTGAAGCAAATTTAATAAAGTCCCAGCAATACATTGGCATACTGCCCTGTATCATCTTCAGAAATTCTTGAGAACAGATCTCGGTGAGAACAGAAGGCGATATCACATAACAAGCTCGCCAGTCAATAAGATCTACATAGTCTGTAGCTCCAAAGTTAACAGCAGGAATAACTAATTTGCAAACACAATTTCTGTCTGGGCTAATTTGGCTTGCCTTGATAATCCGCCAATCTGCAAGGGTCCTAATACGGCAGCTATCATCAGATAACATGGCCAAAAGCATGTTTACTTGAGCCGCAAAGTAAGCGTTGCGAAAAATAACTGGGTCGATTATGTCACAATACTTTTTTGGCAATTACCGAGATGAGCTGATCAAATACCACAGGTGTCTCGCACCATCCTTTATGGAATAACGAATCTTAATTCGGAATCATGAGAGTGCGTAGACTCTTAGAATGAATACAACAAAATGTTAGCAACTCATTTGATGGGTCTGATGTTGATATATATAACCTCAGTATTCGATTGGAAGTTGTTAGCCAGCGGGACAAATTCAACGTTCCCGGTTCCCGGCCGGAAATGTAGATCTGAACAACAAACGCCAGAACTAATGGTGGTACAAATGTCTAATAAGTATTTCTGATCTGAACTGAGGATGGTAGGATCAATGTCTGGCAACTTGCATTCAATGCTATTAAAAGCAACAATTGAAAGCTTTTCGTATCCTTTAAGGTTTCGTCCAATGCCTCCGGTGTAATATGTGGAGCCAGATGACTTGCCGTCTATGGACTCAAACAGATGAACAGGTGTTGTAATGGCAACTCATTGAAATAAAGTAAGCAGATAGTCCATTGTACTAGTCTCTGAAGTTTCAATTCAAGCCTGCGAATTACGCAATTAGACATTCCTGTGTTCACTATAGTGCCGTCACACCCGAGAACAATAAGGTTGCTAAAATCATCCAATAAAGCTCTTGTTACGTATTCGTAAATGCTATTAGATATATCAAGACTAGATCAGCTTTCAAGTGTAACATGTCCCATATACGTAGAACCAGGCTCCGATACAATACAGCAATGCGCTTCTACAATTGTACTTTAGAACTGCTTGTCCTCGAGTGTTTCTGATGTTAAGGTTTTGTCATGTCGTCCATCAAAATAAAAGCCAGATAGAGTGGAACGATTTTCATTTGATTTTGAGACCAATTTTATGTAAATTCTCAAATTTTCCCTCCATATTTTATTTTTGCCTGTGACGAGGCCTGTATCTGATTCCGATATTAAACCCAAATCTTGCATAACACGCAATGCAATAGCAGCCGTGGCTCTGTTGGAGACACCATACCTTTTACTGACAAGAACTGTGTTGTCCAGTTTTAAACGCATCTGAACACTCCTTGCGAGTTCCCACATTGCCTTCACTATTTTGGCAGACCGCTAAACCCAGTCTGTCTCGATTGTGTATTGTGCAAGCAGTAAACAATTATGCAGAAAACTACCAAAATGCGTCAAAATTTCCAAAATTCGATGCCGATGAGACGACAGAAGACATTAATCTATAATTCTACAATTTTCTATGGTTGTTGTTGTTACAAAATAGTAACTCGTAAGCACTACCTCAAACCGATGAGTGAAATCTGTGATTATTTAATAATTTTTAATTTTTAATCATTTTTAGTCCATTTTTTATAATTTTAGGCCCACTGAGGCGACAGAAGATATCAACCCACAGTTTTAAGATTTCGCACGTTTTTTAATAAAGGGAGTTCACAACTTTTCCGCACTACCGCAAAAAGATCTAAGAAATTTGGATTTTTTCGATACGCCCTAATATATATATATTGAGCTGAAACATATGTCAACAGTCTAATAAAACCTATTTTACTGTTTATAATCTTTTTATTTTACACCTTTTAGCAATTAAAAAGAAGTATACTCAATAACATGTTCAAGTATCATTATTTCAAAAATACCACCACATTATTTCAAAGATAATGTTCTACTTGATCAGCAGAAATCATTTAGCCGGTCAAGCATAATGATTTTTTTTAAATGATTAATTATTGTATTAAAAAATAACTTTCCTTTGTTTATTATGATTAATTATTGGTTAATAACTTTTTTAAATGATAGATTTATACGGAATGTCAAGTTAGTAGGATTTCAGTGTGTGTATATATTTGCACATTTAATTAACAATTTATGATTACAATGAAATCAATTTAATATTTTTGTATGTTTTACCTTTGAGGCAATAATAAACAGTGTTGTTTCAGGATCAAGCTTCTTCAGTGTTTCAGCCATATGTGTCCCATCAATATTAGAAACAAAGTGGACATTTTTGGGGCTCCCCGTACTATAGGGTTTTAATGCCTCAGTAACCATTAAAGGACCCTTCAATAAAAAGACATATTGAAATATACAAAGAATAATTTAAACAAACTAAAATTTTCACAAATTCAAAAATGATTTTTTAAATAACAATGCTAAAAAAGTACATAAATTTGCATTTTAAACAAGTAAGACATTAAGAGACTTCAATATTACTGATAGAAAAGAAAAATATTTCCATTAACAAAATTAAAGAAAAAATAGACAGACTTAGAAGCATTAAAAACTTAGTGGATGAGAATAAGAAATTTTAAAAAGCACATATATCTAGTACTACAGAAGAAGAAAAAAAATATTTAAGATTAAATATGAAATCATGATCCTTTACCACAACTTCAAAATGCTGGATATTATAGAAAGAAATACAAAACAATATTTGTACTCAATGTGTGAAATTAATTAAACCTTTTTTTCAAAGAATATAGGATTTCATTTTGCAAACAAAAGAATGGTCTTTATAATGAAATTTAATAACAAGTGATAATAAAAGTAAATATATTTCTTTTAAACATTATTTTATAAGCGTTCAAAGTTTATCTTCAAAATTATGTTTAATTCTATGACTGCAATTCATGTTGTCCCAAACAATTTCTGTTACAATACATTAATTTGACGTGAGCCTATGATTGTGGAAAATTTGCCGTTTTGATTTAATACTTGGTAGAAGGCATGAACTAGTAATTTTTTTTTTTATTATTATTATAATTTTTGCTTTATTTCTTTAAGATATGGCAATAAGGAAAAAAAGAAGCATTGTTTAAACTACCTATACAGGATTTCTAAATTATTTTCTCAATGTGCAATTATAATTTAATTAATAATAAATTATTAATAGATAAAAGCTTACTTTAAAAAATATATTTTATCATTTATTTATACTTTATTTTCTACTTTTTAATGTTTAAAATATTTCATTGTTGTAGTTTCACAGACAGTCGGCATATTTTAGTGAGAATAGTTTGGCACATAATTAACTAACTCATATACAGTTGTAACCATAAAGAATATTTGGTGATTTGCCAACTGCATTGGCTAAAAAAAAATGCCTTAAAACTAATTTATTATTAAATTCTAAAAATATTAAAATGTTGTATTGTAATCAGAAACATACCTGGATACATATTTTTTATAATTCTAACATATAAAGAAATGAGTGAAAATTCAATTTCAAAATTCCATCTTTACATACATGAACCAAATCAATTTAAATAAAATTGTAAAAATCTATCAGATGTAAAATAAAATACAAAAATGCTCACAAAAACAAAAGTTTCATTTCCTGAAACACACAAAATAGCCTTCAAACTATCCTGTGCTCTGAGAAACACATTTAAGAACCAAACAGGAACAAAACAAAAGAATATTTAAATTCTTTTCTGTTAAATTGTATGTATTTTCTCACAGACAGATGGTAGTAAAAGATATCAGATTTGTAAGTTTCAGTTCTTATCCAACAACTCAAAACCACAATTACATAGCTGTCAACTTCAAATTTATTTTTTTTCCTAAATCAAATAAACATATTCTGAACCAAGACTTTTACTTAATAATTGAAATCAAATAATTACCACATGGAAACAAGAATTTTGGTTCAAAATACGTTTATTTGACTTTGATCGGAAGTTAGTAGCTATGCAATTACCTAGTCGCAACTTGATTTGGAAAAGAGTGGAGGGAGATTGAAAAATGGAATAGATAAATAAAAGGCCAAAACTTAAAAAAGGCAGAAATCTCCCAGCAATATCAAAAGAAATGGCAGCTGTGAAACATGTTAGCACATATTTCTAACTTTATTTCCCTATTCCTTTCTTATAAAGATAATTTAAATGAAAATTAAATGAACTGATATCTTTTTCAATAATCCATTTGATAAACAAAACTTTGAGTATGTTTTTTTATATACTGCTTATAAAAGCAATAATAAGTACAATTGTTTTAAAAATCAATGGTACTTTCGTGTTATAGCGACCCTCACAATTATGATTATGCCAAGGTTGCAGCTATGATTTCACCATGATCATCGAAAAGCTTATATATACATCATATATACTCCAAACACTCATATGTGCCATATACGTCATTACATACATATTTTTAACCAACTTTAAAAAAAAAGGAGGTTATCAATTCGACCTGTATATATGTATGTTTTGGTCTTGTTCATACATAACTTTCGTAAATGTGCATAGATTTTGATTTTTTTTTTTTTTTTTGGTGTTTGAAAGAGTAAGGACCCCAGGTGGTCCTATTTCAATTTCTTCAAAATCTGATCATTCGAACAAATTATTTAAATTTTTTACTCAAATTTTCATTATTTTGATGACAATTTATTTCATATTTCAAAAAGTCCATTATTTGAATCGTTGCCAATTTGTAAAATACCGCAGATAATAAACATTCCCTCTCAATTAAAAAATGTATTTACACATGACTATTAAAAACAGAAATAAAACTTTAAAATAATAATTAAATGATCACATGTTAAAAGCAAATGAATTTAAATAAGGGAAACAGACAATATTTTTTTTTTCTTAAAATTTTAGACTAAGTAAAGGCTAAAAATTTAATATTTTCTTACTAAATCAGAACCACCAATACCAATATTGACAACATCTGTAATAGCTTTTCCAGTATGACCTTTCCACTCTCCTTTTCGAACCTGTTCACAAAATTCTTTCATGTGACTTAGAACAGCATTCACATCTGGCATAACCTGTAATCATGCAATTGAAATTAAAGAAATCACTTATAAATATTACTTTGTAATGGACAATATAACACAAAATTTCAAACCCTATTTAAAATACATCACAGCAAAAAAATATCCATTTTTCGTCTTTGATAGTTATGTTCTTTTATTCTTTTTAAAAAGACTTAGTTTTTTTTTTGGATACAGTAAACAAGATCCACACTAAATGCTGTGTTTAATGCTATTTCATTATACAGTGCATTTTTTTCACATTTTATAATATTCATTAATTTATTGAAGCATAGAATTCAAACTTCAAACCATAGAAAATATAAATATCTGGGATTTTGAAGAATTATATTAAATTATAAATAGTGAAAGTATTTTAGACAACCTTAAAAAATTAGTAAAACATAGATGCATCAATACAAAAAATTAATAATTCTGATAAAGAACAAAATTAATTTTCTCAAAACCAGTTTAGCTATTGTCAACAGAAATTAAGTAGACATATATTCTTTATTTTTTCATAAAAAATTCATACTCCATAATTTCATTAAGATACATATATATTTTTTCCATTTCAAGTTTCGAGTCAAGTTTGGATTTCTGTATATCAGCTCAAGTCAAATTAAAACTATTTTCTCAGGTATAAACTGAATTGTGCTAGACCAGGGTTCAGTGATATATATCAATGGATATATATCTTGATATATATCTGATATTTATTTTCAAAATATCATGCAGTTTGATATTTTTACATATTTGATATTTATTTTCAAAATATTGCGTATAATATTTTTGATATTTTCATTCAAAACAAATGTAAAGGAATTTCGTAACTGCTATTGGCTATGTCATTTTGTAGATAAAGAATTTTTACTCTTATAGTGGATTGTTTAGCCCCCCCCCCCCCCCCCCCCGGGGCTGTAGTTAGAAGTGAATATAGGGGGGGGGTCTCAAGAAAATGTAGGGGAAGATCATATTTCTATCTCTCTGACACATACACACACGCACAAACAAACATACATGCACACATTCACAAACACACACACACACACACACACACACAGATATCAATATGATCAAAGTATTATATAGAAAGATAAATTGGTGCATATTCATATTGTAGGCACTATGTTTCTTCTTAAATATAATAGCTTCATTTTATACTAAGAAAAGAAAAGGCTGCAGAATAAAAATTTCCTGGACTGGCATCGGTGCAGTGTAAAAGCTAAAAGTTCACTCCGAACAAAAGTTAGTAAAACTAGTCCTGACTCAGTCAATTTCTCCAAAATATCACTATATTTCTTAACCTACATTACTTATAATTTTTTAATTATTTTAAAAGAATATTGCACTCATAGTTATACAAACAGTTTAAAGTACAGCATTTTTCAGATTATATGTTCGCAAGCCATGGTATAAGAAATTACGGTACTTCTCTATTATCCCGTCGACCACTTTTCATAACAAAACACTATCGCCAAACTGTAACGCCAAATAAACAGGAGAACGTTGCCATTGGAATATCAAAATAAATAAATAAAATATAAAAATTTAAGGATACAATTGATATTTTAAATAATGAAATAACTAATAAATCAGTAAAACATAATGAAAAATACATGCAAATATAGAATTAAAAACTACTTGATGACATAAACACATATAATGCTTCTGAGATCAAGTAAATGGGACTGCATTTTTGGCATTTAATCTTACAGTTTGGCGATAGTTTTTTGTTATGAAAAGTGGTTGACAGGATAATAGTGAAGTACCGAAATTATAAAAATAAATGGTACTTTTCGGTTAGCCGGGCGCCAGTGAAATGTATATATCTATATATACATATATATGTATACATACACACATATATGTATGTGTATATATATATGTATATATACATACATGCATATATAAATGTGTGTATGTATAGATATATGTATATATATATGTATACATAGATATATAAATTTCACTGGCGCCCGGCTAACCGAAAAGTACCAAATAAATAATCAAAGACAGGTTCAAATGAAAACTCGGTAAAAAATTGAATACAGTTTAGAAAGAAAGGAAAATATTATAAATATCATACTTTTAAAGCTCTATAAAAGGCAAAAATACTTGTCTTTTTTTATTAAGTCCAAATAAATTTTAAAGTTTTCGTCAAGAAACATACAATATTACAAGTTTTACAAAAAGAAAAAAAACTGCTAGCCTGACAAGACCTGAACAGAACGAAGTCTGGGAATGAGTCTAATCGAAGATATATCCCCCTGAATACAGCCCCCTACATATCTATGAAACATACTAGCCCCCCTCCCAAAGCGTAATCGTGGGTGCGCCAATGATAGGAATCCCTGGGACCCAATGATTGGGATTACAGGTTAGGAGCAGTGTTCGAAATTAGCAGTTGTTAGTCATCAAATGCAACTACATTATAACATTTGACGACTACAAAATTATTCCCAGGCGTCAAATTTGACGCCTAACTTTTTTTAAAATTATATTTTTGTTTAACTTAGCCAATCACCCACTTATGAATATTTGGTCTCGCACCAAACAAATTCTAATGTGAGACATTTTGACAGCGATTTTTAGCAGAGTGTACAAATCCAAATGAATATATAAATTTATCCAAACTTCTAAACTTTATATTGAACCTGCCATTTAGCACTGCTGAATGTGAAAAGGGATTTAGTCAGTTCAATTAAAAAAATTATACCCATAATTGTTTATCCACTGATATTGTTAACGATTTATTAATGGCACAACTGTATCAACCCAATTTAGTAGACTTTTGTCCAGATAAAGCAGGGCTCCCAAGTGGTTCGCGAACTGAATACCAACATTTTTAAACAGAAAATATCATGGTAGGTTTTTACAACATTTTCGCAAAAATTTACCCAAGGTAATTTTTGCAAAATTTTCAAAAAAATCTAAAAATAAAATTTTTTAAAGAAAATACCAGTATTTAAAAAGCGGACCATTTCGGAGCCCTGGATAAAGCTATAAATCCCTGTGAAATGATGTAGCTGAAGGATGGTCAGACATCCTGATTTTATTATCTCACTTTATTAAAATTAATGGGTATTGTTTGACTTTCATCTTTGCAATCTATATGCAGTCAAGCATTGTTAGCATTAAATCACTTAATGTGAATATTTGCTTAACATGAATTGATAATGCAGTCCCAACAGATAAGATGGTACTATTATTTTAACGATTAACACACACACAAAAAAAAAAAAAAAGTTTTTTTTTTAGATTTTATGTTAACAATATTCGTCTGTAATTATATTATATGTATAGCTTTTTTTTTTTTTTTGCTTTTTTTTTTACTAAATTGAAGTGTAATTATCAACAATGGATAAAATTTTGTTAGGTTTAATTCTGTTTAACATGGTTAAGTGCATTTTTCTATTAATTTGAAAATGTAGTATTAATTAAAAAAGCTTTATCAGTTTTACAATTGCTTCAATTATTATAATATTGTCAATTATGAACTTCAATAATTTAAATAAAAACAAAATATTCATGATTTTCTATAAAGTAGCATATAATGAATGATACAGTTATGTGAACTTTAGAAATTGCAACTAGAAATTTTTATTTGACGCCTAAGATATTTACAGTAGGCGTCACTTCACATTCATTTCCCAATTTCTATCACTGGTTAGGAGGAAGTTTCTCAGATTAAATATTTTAAACTATAATTAGATTACATAGTAAGTTTTGTTTACCATTATAGTACATGATCAACTTTATTGATACGCATTTCATCAGAAAATAATATGCTCACCTCAGGAGTGAATAAAATCTATTTACCAAATAAAAATTTAAAAATGATTGAATAAATTACTTACATCTTTGCCATCAGCTAATATTGGAGTATTACTTCGATTTCTTAAAGCAATGTGTAAAACAGCCCGGTCTTCAGTGAAATTTATTTTCTGACCGCTAAACATTGCATCTCTAGCTTTTTCTACCTTTCTTTCTCTAGCCTAAAAAAAAGACAAGAATTAATGAACGGATGGATAAATTTCGATACCTACTAATTCACGAACACAACAAAAAATCGACATTAAAATACTAACTAGCTGGAAAAGCAGCTTGACAACTTGTTCATTAATTAGATTTTTTGAAAAATCCAATAATATTTCCCCATTATCTGGAGTCGGTAGAAGCAAACTAGAAATAAAAATACAAAAATATATATGCTCACAGAAATTTCAACGCTATATCATATAAAAATAAATGAATCTTTTGTTTTATTACCTGTATTTATTAAATCGCTCTGGATCAGCGGCGAAAAGGTTTTTCAAAACAAGATTACTTTTGTTTGAATTATAATAACTCTGAAGTTCTTTATAAGATGCCGCATCTGTAAGAAAACATTCTTGAGCTTCAACCATGTTTTAATTAAATATAGTATAGATTTACGTTTCAATATGTCAACTTTCAAATCTCCTTCACAGTAAAATTCGTCTGCTCCAAAGAAGTCTTTCAAATGACCTCACTACAGTTTTGTCAAAGATTAGAAGATATGAAGCTTGGGCGAAGTCGTGACTGCGCCATCTATTGCCAGAATTGTGCAAATTGGATTTTTCAGCAAAGGGAATGTACTGCAAAAAAAGTTATCTTAAGGGGCAATATTCGTGTACGCCAAACATGAGGCCAAATGGTTGCAACAAGCTAACTTAACTCTTCGAATGGGGCATCTGCTGTAGAACCCAACTATAGTTTCGACGAAGTGAGAAAATGAAATAAATTTAACCTATTTATGAAATTATATAGAAAATTTAAGACAAGAAAATAAATTCCCTTTTTATATTAATAAAATAATTTTTAAAGCAATTTACTAGTTCAAGAGTGCACCATTTATACGTCTCTCACTTATGCAGTTGTATTTATTTATATAATTTAGTCATTTATTAAACATTTTCTAGATAGGGAAGACTTATTACTTTTGTATTAATTACTGTATTCCCATTGTGGGGGGGGGGGGGGGGGGGGTATCCCATATTTTCTAATGATTACATTTTTCAACAGAAATAATTATTTGATTTAATTTTTACGTTTTTTCCTCCCTTAAAAATAAAAATAAATAAAAAATTCTGAAATATACTTTTTTTTTTATATTATTCTAGTCCAAATTCTGAACTTAGATATGTGCTTTTCCATATTTTTTCTTAATAATTTTTCGTTATTGTTAGATGCAGTATATATATATATATTTAATGATGATACATTTAGTCAGAAGATTATTTTTAGATCATTTTAATTTGTCATTAGATTATTATCATTATTATTTTCAAATAATCTTAATTTAAAAAAATGTATTATTAGCAAAATCTTGTATTTATATAGTTTATTTTTTATCCATTTATTTAAATATTTTTAAATGATTTTAATAATAATAATAATAAATAGACATTAGTAATATTACAATTTTATTATTATCGTCGCACCGTCATTATACATTAATAAACTGAAATTAATTTTAAATTATACGTTTTTCTTATTCAAGTTTTTTAGTTCGAACCAGATTCATCAAAATAATATAGGTCAATATAAAAATAATAAGTGTACATTTCTCAGTACAAGCCAAAAAAAAAGTACAAAGTATCCTGCTAATCCTAAATACCGTATTCAATTTTTCTCTGTAGAAAGTGAGCACCGATGGCTGAATGGTTATGATAACAGACAGGAAGCGGCTAAATGAACTAGTTGAGGGTTCTGTCCCCAGTGAGGGTCAGCGCCTTTCGGAATTTTTTTTGGGTTTTTTTTTTTTTTAATTCTTTTTATATTTCTTATTTATACTTAAAATTTCTTTTCAATTTTAAGATAACGTGTGTATATGTATTCTAATTTTTTTTTCTCGTATTTTGCAACAGAAATTGTGCCTCTGCTTCTAATTTCTTTAACTAATGAATATATCTATTCCAGTCTATAAAAAATAAATAATAGTTATAACATTAATGATATTTTTTACCTAGGTGCCTACGATTTAGAAATATGCATTTATCTTTTCTAAATATAATGAAAAATACACCTTGTTAATTTAACGATTCTTTCTAATACAAAAAAGAAAACAAAAACGCGAACATATCCCACTTTTTGATTGACTAGAATTGGCGACTTATCGCTAATAGATTTAATCCGAGTATCCGGGCGAGCGCGCCAATGAGTTCACCCTGTAATGCAACTTTGCTGTATCGCATATCCTTTGCCGAAAGCCGTTTTACATTATGTCTACGGAACTTTCACAGAATCTTTGGTTTTGTTCTGAAAATTTGACCGGATTGAAACCGGAACCGGAAACAGATTTGCTGGTGATGGGAACATATTGGTTGATTGGTTCGCATAAAATCTAAGTTTACTTCGGATTCCCGATTCTAACATTTCAATACGCCATCTAGTAAGCAAACCTTTAAGCTTTCCGCTGCCGGACTAATTTGTTTAATGATGGTTATTTTTTGAACAGTGGCGTAGCTATATATTCAGCGGCTGATTAGAGCAAGTAAAATTAACACCACCCTGTCACTCGAAAAAATTCCGTCAAAATTTGCTTTGAACTTTTAAAAATAACATGATCTTATCTCGATTTAAAACTTTGATTTTATTTGAAAGTCAAAGAATTTTAACAACAATAAGGTATTCAACGTAATAAATACAAATAAAATAATTATAATCAGTATTGTAACAACTAGTGAGTTTGATTCACTTTCTGTGAGTTAGTAATCTGCTTCCACCCCCTTCCCTGGCCTCCATATGTCTCAGCTCTCAGCAGAAGCGGATCAACTACCTCCCAGGCTTCTAAGCTTGCCCTTTTTTCGCCTCTCCCCTCTTTCAAAGTGATATATACCGGGTGATTCAAAATACATGTTTTTTCAACTGTCTTCTAAAGCACTGATGATAGAAACATACTTGATTTTAGACAGGGCATTTTTTTACAAGGGGCTGTGTCCATATTAAAACATGAAAATTACTTTTTATAAGGCTCTTGACGACCAAAACTTTCTAAACAATAGTACTTTGAATTTTATGAAATTTCAGTGTTTCCTGGCACTAAAAATGGAACAAAGCACTTTTAGTGCAGGTAAACATTGAAATTTAATAAAATTCAAAGTGTCATAATTAGGTAAGTTTGGGTCGTAATAGAACGGGATTGTTTAAATGTCCAGAGGACGGAAAAAATTTTGTTGTGTTAGAAATATTGTCGTAAACGGAGGACAACATTTTTCTAAAAAATGAGTTATTGGGACCAAGGGATCATATAAGAAAATAAATTTCGTATTTTAATATATATACAACACTTTATAAAACAAATGCCATATCTAAAATCTGTACTTGATTTGCATATTTTTTGCAAATGAAAGTTCATTTCTATCATCAGCGGTTTAACCCTTTCACCGTCTGAGGGTTTGCCTTCATTTTCAAGTATGCTTGTAAATCGCAAGATACTTACATTTTTTAATCGCAGTTTGACGCTATAATATATTTTATATCCAACAACTATTTTAACATGATTTCTAAAAACGTAAAAACACGGACCTAACGGTGAAAGGGTGAGGTAATCGAGGATACATCTATTTTTAAACTCCTAGTATAATAAACTAATGAGAATATTTTTTTTATCTTTTGCATAAATTTTCTTTCAGAATGGATTTACAGTAAGTAATTGTACAAATTAAAATATTTTCATGTAGACATTTATATGTACATGAAAATGTACACTTAAATGTCTCTACCTCAAATAGTCTCTAACCTCAATACTACAAATAGTCTCTAACCTCAGAAGGACTTTCTTAATTTAAAAATGAATTTTTTTATAATAAATGGGTGACGTCGGGTGACCGCCCAGGGTGCTAAAAACTGAGGGGCGAAAAATTGACAAAATGCTGGATTAAAACTTAATAGCATCTTTAAAAGATATCATTCGTAGAGGTGCTGACAAAATCTCGCCCAGGCCGCCGGCCATGGCTACAAAGCCGCCTCTGTGTAAATCCATCACAAACTGGAAGCCGAAAATTTTCATGAATCCAGTATATTTTTTATATCACAGAAATATGTACAAATTACAAATGTACTCATTACTTAAATGTGCGAAGATCTGTTGATTGTTGTCAAGATGTTAAAAACACATATTTCAAACGTTTTCAACCGAAACCCGGTCGTCTTCAGGGATAATGTTGTCATTCATTACACGATCTCACTCTAGCTCCAGTCCGAGAAAAATCATTATTGTTGATGGACGGTACGGAAAGTAAAGGATGGTGGAGGGGGAAAAACTACTACAACAAACTCTACCTATTTTTTAACAATTCTTTCCAAATTCTATGGATATCATATGATAAAATATCATTACAAACAGTTTCACCTCTTGAAATTATTTCAAGAGATTCTCTTATAATAGCTTCTTGGTAATTATCTGTAAGGAAAATAATTTTGGATTTATTAAATTCAACTCCTATAGGTTGAGTTTGAGCCAGTCTTGCTAACGCTGTACTGTCTCTTTAATCTTAGATCGATCTAAGCAGATCTATTTCATGCTTCTTTAGTCTATCACGAAATTTTCTCATTCTCATTCCTGCATAAAGGAATTCTTTATTATATTTTTTACAAGGTTATATAAACTCCTGATCTATTGTCAGCCTGAACTGGATCTGTTTTAACATGTAATAAATCTTTTAACTTTGGGGAAAGACCGCGATTAACATTATATCATATTTCAAAAGGTTATGTCACATAATCTCAAAAAGTTTCGAGATGTAATTAACCTTACAAAATTTAAACTTCCTATCCAAAATTACATGTTTACCATAATCTTGAATTGTAAACCTATCAATGATTTTTTTCCAAAAAACGGGATGGAATTAAGTTCTCTAATGCTATATTTCTGATTATATCTAATTAATCTTTAAGCTTATGACTTGAACAAACGTTAAAAGCTCTTTTTATTTTTAAAGTATTTTCTTTATTTTCTTATTTTGAAGTACTTCTGTACTTCTGTTGCTAAAATGTTAAAAAGATTGATTGACACCAGGATTTTCAAACAAATTTATTTCGAAATAAGTAAGAGCTTTTTTTCAAATACATTATTAAAGCAAAAGTTTATTTCAAATTCTGGTGCCAATGTGGCATGTAGGGATTAAAATTTAAAGTGGGATATATAATATCCCACCGCCCTTCAAGGGGTTATGGAATAATCCCTTATTAGGTTTCTTCCATTACAAAAAGTCAGAAGCCACCAATTGCAACCGTAAGGAGGAAAGCAATTCCGGAAAATTGGTATACATTTTTACCGATCATGACCCCCAGTTATGAGTTTTAGTGAACGTGGTTTCTCGCAAATTTTCTTTCATTGTTGTAACCAGTGTTCCAACACTCATACGCTTAAACTATATGCTCATATCCGCTAGCATTAAATACTCGCCAAACTTGCGACACTTGGCGAAATGTCGCCAAATTTGACGACCAAAAATAAATCGTCATCAATGAAGCCAACTTGGCTATAGCTGACTAATTTGGTATAATTCTCATTCAAATTCAGTTTTGACGAAAACTAGGAATTAATCTTCTATAATCGGGTCCATCGCATTTTAGCTTCGTGCGTTCGAGTAAAATTAGTTAAAATCTTAAAACCAAGAAATTGGAAAGATACATTTTCTTCCCTGTACAGGCCAGAAGAACAGTTGTAATCTGTTATCTTGTTTCAAAATGTCAGTCACCCTAGAATTTTAAACTGCTACATCTCAGCCATTTTTAACACTTTCCAAACTAGTTGAAAAGTGTTTATGACTTCGGTTTGTCTGCCGTATGGCCGTCTGTCCGTGCTCTAACTCCCGTAAATATGCTCGGATTGCCCTGCAATTTGTATATGTTATTGTCGTTATCTATAGCATGTTCCCTATTTCAACTGAAGTGTGTAGCACTTATAGTTTTTTCTACAGGGACACTCAAAAGAATTCCGTTACATTACGGTCTATGGGGAAAAATCATTTGCGGTTTATTTTAATGATGTTACGCAATTTCAAATACATTGATATATATCACTAAGGTGCATTACAAGAAGCTTAATATGGAATAGGGTGTGCATAGCACTTATAGTTACTTTACAGGGGCAGTCAAAAGAATTCCGTTACATTACGTCTATGGAGAAAAATCGTTTGCGGTTTAATTAAATAATATTTCACTATTTTAAACGCATTGAAATTTATATATATCACTAAGGTGCGTTACAAGAGGCTTACTACAGAATAGTGTGTGTATAGCAGTCATCGTTCATTTACAGGGACACACAAAAGAATTCTCTTACTGTCTGTTAACAATAATTCCTGGAAGTGCGTTTTAAGTTGCTGAGCGCGATTTTAAATTTAACTCACTTTTTGTCTATTACTTGGTGTGTATAAATTCTGTATTTCATATACAGGGCAGCACAAAAGTTCGCGAACACATTTCAGTTTATTGAAAGAAACTCCAGAAGGAAAATTTTAAACTGTGCTACGCGTTTCCTAACTAAACTAAAATTTAGCATCCTATGTAGTATATATACAAATCTAAAGATCCTATACAGGGCTGAATAAAAGTATTCGGATATTTTTCCGAATACTGTGCTTGTTGGAAATTCCTGAAATTACGTTTTTAAATATGTTATGCGTTTTCCAAATTGTTTACTTAGATGTTATCTTTCAGCTTATAAAACGGTAATCATTTGTAAAATTATTTGGGAAGCGTTGGAAAGTGTAACATAATCTATGTTTGATGCATGATTTTTCGTTCTTGTTTTAAATTGTAGCAAAACAAAAAATGCTCCGGTATCCTTATATCGAGGCCAAACGCTTAAGGGGGAAAAATTAGGATTTCTAATTTTTTGTACACTTTTTTGAATTTGAAATATTTATGTGGCCGTCATTTTGAAACAAGACAGCGGATGAAGCTGGCCAACGAACTCAGTCATGTCCTTGGTAAGTCCTGTACACACACTCAATCACATCCAAATCGGTTCATAATAACTAGTACTATCGCATGAAACAATCAGATATACATATATAGTACATATAAATCAGCATTTGTAGTGTGAGTGGTTTTAAATATACAGATTATTTTATTTATTTATTGATGAAATATTAATTTCATTATAAAATATTGGCCGGAAATAAACGCTGAATTATTTATATTGTTTTAAATGAAAACGGTTTAATTTTTCGCAATCAAGCTGCATGTGATAGATTTAAAAAAATCATGCTTTAAAAATATTTTAAAAACCCTAAAAAATTAGTAAACTGAAATACAATTTTCGAATAAATTGCATTTTATAAAAAACTATTTTTTTCCCTCTATATGATGCTGCTAAAAATTAAACTTATGTGATATTTAGAAGCAATTAAATTCGCGAAAAAAGGAAAATGGATTGCTTTAATCGTTACCACCGTCGGTATGATATGTCAGCCTTACTCACGGAAATGTTTGTGACTACTCGGGCATGTTTTTGTTTTATAATCGAAGCAGTTGAGATTCAAAACGAAAACAAGGTGAAACATCATAGGAACATGCCGATTGTAACAAGTGTGATTCATGCATAATAAATTGTTAATAAGAAGGTGCACCTAATATTTGGTATTCGACCATACTACCGAATATTCGGTTAGGTCGAATATAAAAATATTTTATATGCCGAATATTCGGTTTAGCCGAATCAAAATATTCGGCCAAACCAAAAAGTAAAAATATATATATATATATATATTTTTTTAAAAACCTCACATAACTTCCACTTTTAGCTGTCAATAAATAAAGGCATTCAGAATAATTAAGAAATAGAATAATTTAATAAAAGAGATTGCTTTTCCATTATATTTTTAAAAAGTGACACTTAAGGAAATCCACTATTAATGACGACCTTCATAGGAATTAATGATGTATAAAATGCAAGTTCTAAATATTGTATAGTGATAATCTAATTCCTTCCTTTTTCACAGATAGGGTGTTTCTAAACTTTAGTGTTTGTATTTCAGATAATAAACTCTAGATGGCAGCACTACAAATTGTAAGGAACTGTGCGCTAGCGCCCCCCTTTTTCATATGTTTGATTGCACTGAATTTTGTGACGTTATGTCTTGAGGTCGTGTTTGTTACGTACTGTGTTGTAAATTTCAATTAAATGTGTAAAATTGATTTCATTCGTCCACCTTTATTAAATATGTGTGCTTACTTACTTTAATTAATAATTCAAGATGTAACTTAAACAAAATGGAATAAACTTTTAGGAGTAATAAATAGGCATCAATACAAATAGTTTTTGTATATAGAAAACCAGAATAGCAATACACTTATTCAGTCAAAAACACAATGTACATCACTCGAAGCCCAACTAGGATTTTCATTTGTTACCTTAACAATAATAAAGATATTGCAACGATATTTTCAACAGGCTTACTTTGTTTTCTGTGAAAAATGATGACACGGTGAGAAGTGCTGGAAATGGCCACCATTCACACAAACAATACTGAGCTAGACATTTCATTATTCAGATTGCAGCTGACAGTACGTGTACTGTGTCACTGACCAAAATTCTGTCACTTCCAATGTCATCACATGCCATACAAAGCAAAGTTAATATGAAGAAAATCCGGCTAAAATATCTTCACTATTGTTAAACCTGTGAAAAAAATTCGGGTTCAGATTGTATTGAGACGCATTGTAGTATTGACTGAATGTACTGTATTTTTGATGGAATAGGTGGATTGTGATACTAACTTCCTCTAGAAAAAATGTTTGTCTTGACCGCGTTATCTCCTCTGAAAGTTTGTTGGAAATTTTTAGGAATATTACCCATATCCTATAAGTTTATTACTTCTGAAAATGATTGCTCAATCCAGACTCGAGTCACCCGAAATTTCTGCTTAAAATCAACCTGAAACCGTTACTCTTCAATCCGAAACCGTTACACTTCAATCCGAACCCGATACACTTCAACCCGAACCCGAAGTGAAAGAAAATTAATGTATATTTTAATATTTATGAAAAAAAAGTCTACAATTACATCTGTAATATCATTTTACCTTTTGTGTATAAAAATGAACACATATACACTCATCAGTATTCAAATATATAGTTTTTTTTAATTAAAAAAATATTCAGAACTTTCATTTGAATAATCGGGTCAACCCGAAACCGATCTGAAGTAGTCAAAATCTAACCCGAAACATTTAAAGTCAACGAACCGAAGTCGACCCAAACCCGACCCGCAACGAAAAAAGTAGCGTCAACCCTACAGGACCCGAACTGCGGACGGTGTGAAGTTCGGGTCAAATCGGGTTATTCTAGATTGCTCCCTGGTGCCTTAAAAAACCCCTTTGTTAAATCAAAAGCAGCATGAAAGTTATTTTTGCTATGTTGTTGCCATATGAATATATATATATATTGTTGTGAGCTCGGGGTTCGAAAGGACTGATGCCAATATATAAGAACAATAAAAAGGCTTTATTCACTATAAACAGTGCAATACGATAACAAATATCTTCTGAAAATTACAAGATATTCAGTAATCTTCAAATCCAATAAAAGCGCAGCAAAATTTCACACAGAAACAATGCGTTCAATACGACGTATCAACGACAAAATCGATCCGAGTAACACAGTTCTCAATGCAAAGCCTCTCGTATGACTTCAATCGCAGTTGACAGACAACTAACTAACTGAACTGATGGAGGTCCTTATATAGGTTTCAGAGATCTTTCCAGATTATTCCAGAGCCTCCAGATGCTAGAAATTACCAGAAAGTGCTTTAACTTTCGATAGAGAACCCAAGCAAGAAAGGATCCCAATGTATAGGTATAAGGGGGGTGTGGTTGCACAAAAAGTCGCCAAATCCGTCGCCAACTTGGCGACATTTGGCGATATATCGCCAAATTTGGCGACAAAAATAAGTCGCCAAAACCATCGCCAACTTGGCGATAAACCAATTCCTTGGCGATATTTCAATAGACTTCCATTATAAAGATGAGGGTGTAAGGTTGTTTTCCTTGCAAACCATCTGAGGCCTTTAGCATTGAGTTACATGATGCTCAATAGGAAATACATTAATAATACTGCAATTTTCACAATAATCAAATAAAATAAATTTAAACAAATGGAATATTTACAGATATATACAAAATTCATAACATTGCCCCCCTCTCAAGGACTGCACGTCCCGGGCAGTTCAACCTTTGATCGGAAAGCAAACCCGTTACCAACAAATGCTATACTATTCAAAACACTTAAAGCAAATATGGAAAATAACAATTAAACACATTCATAATGCTGAATTATAAAGCATAGACACCATTACATACAAGTATTTAAGTAATAATAACAGTAATAATGATAATGCTAAGCAAAATAAATAATTACATTATTTTATATACAAAACCATGGTCATACTAATTTACATGATTTACATTACACTATTTACAATCAATGAACTAAGTACTATGTGAACTATGTACTATGGCCATAGTATGGAGCTAGCCTGTCGTAATGAACGACTCTAGGCTTCGAATTTGGTGACTTTCGGATCCGAATTACGACATCGTTCAGTCTGTTTAGGACTGTATAAGGACCGTCCCACTGCGATTGCAGTTTGGGAGAAAGTCCTTTACGTCGAGTCGGATTATAAAACCAAACCTTGTCACCTTCTTTGAATTGATGTCCCGTGGCTTTCGTGTCGTACCTGGTCTTCATCTTCTCCGTCTGTATATTGATCCGCTCTCGAGCCAAGTTGTGGACGTCTTCAAATCGTGCCTGGAGATTTTGCACGTATCCCTCTGGCGATGAAGGCGCATCTGGAGGACGACCAAAAATCAGATCACAAGGTAGACGAAGATCACGACCGAAAAGCATCTGAGACTGGGAATAGCCGGTTGTTTCATGGACGGCGTTGCGATAGGCGAGAAGAAACAAGGGAAGTTTTTGGTCCCAGTCTTGTTGGTTTCTTGAGACTAGCAGTGAGAGATTGTTGAGGATGGTACGATTAAATCTCTCAACCATGCCATCCGACTGTGGATGTAAAGGCGTCGTCCTAGTTTTGTCCATTCCGAGAAGTTGACAGAGACCCTCAATCACAGCAGAGATAAAATTTCTCCCCTGGTCCGAATGCATTTGGAGAGGGACTCCATACCTTGATATCCACTGGTGTACCAAGGCATCCGCAACCGTAGAAGCTTCTTGATCAGGGATGGCATAAACTTCAGGCCATTTTGTGAAATAGTCCATGACAACAAGGAGGTATTTGTTGCCATCAGCACTTCTTGGCAGAGGACCTAGGATGTCAAGGGCTATGCGTTCAAAAGGTGCTCCTACATTGTAGAGATGTAGTCTTCCTCGGCTACGTTTCTTTGGTCCTTTCCGAGCTGCACATGCATCGCCAGATTTGCACCATTGTTCGACGTCAGCTCTCGCTTTTCCCCAGAAGAAGCGCTCTCGGACTCTGTGTAATGTCTTCATGACTCCAAAATGGCCACCAGTGGGACTGCCATGTAATTCTTCGAGGACCTCTGGGATTCGAGATCGAGGAAGTACCAACTGCCACCGAGATGTTTTCCCATCTTCCGATTCGAATTTTCGGAACAGGACACCATTCTTGACGTGGAGGGAGTTCCAAAGAGCCCAATATTGCTTTGTCGTAGGACTGTAAGTCGAGATGTCTTTCCAACTGGGCTTCGTGCTAGAAGATTCTAATAACTCCAAGATTGGTTTGATGTCAGAGTCTGCCATTTGATCTTCTCGAATCTTCTCATCACTCCAGGGATCTGGTGGCGTCAATAGTGAAGTCTTCGTCTGGCGTATGACATATTCGGGATTATACTTGCTCTCCGCTCTGGAACAATAGCGACAGCTCTCGGGACACGGTCTTCTTGATAAGGCATCAGCATTTCCATGCGATGAGCCTTTACGATGCCTGATGTCAAATTCGTATTCCTGGAGTCGTTGTATCCATCTGGCTACTTGGCCCTCTGGGTTCTTAAAATTCATCAGCCATGTTAGGGATGCGTGATCAGTACGAAGGAGAAATTTCCTGCCATAGAGATAGTGATGGAAGTGTTCTATGGCTTTCACTATAGCTAATAACTCCTTACGAGTGACGCAATAATTCCGCTCTGGTTTCGATAAACATTTGCTCCAGTATGCTACGACTCGTTCTTGGCCATCTATTTCTTGGGAAAGTACAGCACCGACACTTTCATGACTAGCATCCGTGTCCACAATGAATTGTTTGTAGGGGTGTGGATAGGTTAGGACTGGAGAGGATGTGAGAGCTTCTTTCAGCTGCTGGAAGGAATTCTCGCATTCTTGTGTCCATAGAAACTTCTGCTTGCTTTCAGTGAGCCTATGCAAGGGTCTTGCGATGTTGGAGAACACCTGTACAAATTTTCTGTAATAAGTGCATAGTCCCAGAAAGCTTCGCAACTGATGGACATTTTCCGGACGCTTCCAGTTCTTTACTGCGGACACTTTTTCAGGATCTGTTCGAACACCTTCAGCTGAGATGATGTGTCCTAAATAGTTTACTTCTCGTTGGAAGAACTTGCATTTCAAAGGGTTCAGCTTCAAATTCGCCGCTCTTAGCTTCGTTAACACTTTTCGAATATTTTCTAGATGTTCTTCAAACGTGCGGCCACCAATGATGACGTCATCTAGGTAGATGAGACAAGCTTCAAAAGTCAGGCCTTTTAACACTGTCTCCATGAGGCGCTCGAACGTTGCTGGTGCATTGCAGAGCCCGAACGGCATAACTTTAAATTGCCAAAGTCCTTGTCCAGTAGTAAATGCGGTCTTCTCTTTGTCATCAGGATGGATCTCTACTTGCCAATATCAACTCTTCAAATCCAGTGTGGAAAACCATTTATGTCCTGAAAGAGTATCTAGTGTGTCGTCTATTCTTGGTAGCGGATAGCTGTCCTTCTTCGTGATATCGTTAAGTTTTCGATAATCCACACAAAACCTTGTGGAGCCATCTTTCTTTCGGACCAACACGATGGGAGAGGCCCACGGACTTGATGACGGTTCGATGATGTCACTATTCTGCATCTCTTGTAAGAGCTTAGAAACCTCTTCTTGTTTTGCGAACGGCAAGCGTCTTGGATGCTGTTTAATCGGTGGATGGTCGGCAGTATCAATTCTATGACGTGTCAGAGAAGTGAGACCTATATCATTCTCGTTTTGTGAAAACACATCCTTAAATTCCTGGAACAGTCTTTCTGCGGCATGTCTCTGTTCAGGAGATAAATTTTCATTTCGTCCAATTACAGGTGTTAAACTTGAAGGCGGCTCCGATAACGTCAAGCTCGGGTCTTTACAAACACAGGTGACTGGAGCACAGGTTGCAAGCACTTCACCCTTCTGGATAATTCTAGATTTTTCACTTACATTCGCCATCCTCACGGGTATCACATCTCTCGACAGATCTACCAGCGCTGATGCTATTAGCACTCCCTTTGGGCTCTTCTCAGGATATCCAGTCAAGCCATACTGGAAAATTCTTTCGTTTCCAGTTAATCCAGGTATCATCATTTCGGTCCGTGGAGGGATGATAACATCTGCCTTGGCTGTGATCCGTTGAATAGACCCGGACTCATTTCCAAGTTTGAAAATAGTGACATCTTCTTGAGCAGAGCGTAACTCATTATTCTTAAAATCCAGTGTAAATCCATGCTCTTTTAAAAAGTCCAGTCCGAGTATGAAAGGGTCTGAAATATCGGCCACATAGACTGTATGGTGGTAAGCGGCGTTCCCAAACTTTATTTCCAGTGTCATTCTTCCAAATATGTCGATCTTATCTCCTGTCACAGTTTGAAGGATTACACGTGGCGAGGTCCAGGAGAGTTTTTCTTTCAGCCGCTGAGCTATATCTTTTCGAATGATGGTCACATTGGCTCCTGTATCGATGATCATATTACAGGGCAAATCATTCACACTTCCGACTAGAAAAACTCCGTTCTCGCCGCAACTTCTTGCAGAAATTTCACATACTTGAAAATGAGGCTTCTTAAGATCTGGAAACCTCCTCCCCGCAAGATGGTCAATAATCAGTTTTCTTGCTCCTCCGTTAGCGGGTGAGCTATTACCTTCGGTGCTGGGTCGTCTTGGGCAGTCGATTTAGATATGGCCTTCTCCACCGCATCTCCAGCACTTGATCTTTCTGTAAGGTTTGTTGGCCATTAAGGAGTTCATCTTTCTCATTATGTCATTCATCTGCTGCTTTAAGCACTCCACAGCTCTATCCGACGTCTCAGGCAGGTTGGCTGCTCGCACAAAGTGTCGATCTTTCCTAGTAGCTTGCTGGGCTGTCTCGAATTTCAGAGCGTAAACCAAAGCCCCTCTTAAGTCACTGAGATCTGCAATCCGGAGTGCTTTCTGGATCTCAGAGTCACGCACACCATCAATAAAATGTTGCAGAGCTAAACTTTCTCTAATTTCAGTCGGACAGTCAGGATAAGCAAGATGTGAAAGTCTCTCGACATCCGTAGCAAGATCTTGCAGGGATTCAGTGGATTTCTGCTGTCGAGATTTGAGCTGGAGTCTGCTATATTCCTTCATGCATTTCTCGCCAAAGCGCAATTCTAAGGCACTGACGAGCGTTTCAAAATCCAGCGGTTCATTTGCAGGCAAAGTCTGTAGGACGTCGGCAGCATCAACTCGTAGAGAAGCAGCTAACTGGCAAGCCTTTGTCTGGGAATCCCATCCATTGGCGTCCGCTACGATCCCAAATTGTGTCTTAAAAACTGGCCATGAGGATTTTCCGTCATAGGTCGAGAGTTTAATAGAGGCCCGAGGAAGCATAGCTTGATACTTGACATCTTCGGGATAGTTTTCGGCAGTTATCTTTTGTTTCTTCACATTTTCCAACTCCTTTTCTACACTCTCAATCCTTTCTTCTACGGTTTTGGCTGTCCTTTGTATTTCTTCTACCTTTTCTTCTACGGTTTTGGCTGTATTTTGAACTTTTTCTTCTATTTCTTGAAATCTTTCTTCAACTTTGTTTTCCACGCCGTCAATTCTGACATTTAAAGATGTTATTTTATCCTCTATTAGTTCTTTCAACTCACCAAGGTTGGTTGACATATCCTTCTTCATATCATCTTTTAACTCACCAAGGTTCGCAGTCATTTTCTCATCCATCGCTGACATATCTTTCTTCATTTCAGCCTGGTTCGCAGTCATTTTCTCATCTATCGCTGACATATCTTTCTTCATTTCTTCTTTCAACTCGCCAAGGTTCGCAGCTAATTTCTCCAATAATCCTTTCAGTTGACCCTCCATTGCTCTGGTAATCGGCATTCAATCTCACTTCTGACACCAAATGTTGTGAGCTCGGGGTTCGAAAGGACTGATGCCAATATATAAGAACAATAAAAAGGCTTTATTCACTATAAACAGTGCAATACGATCACAAATATCTTCTGAAAATTACAAGATATTCAGTAATCTTCAAATCCAATAAAAGCGCAGCAAAATTTCACACAGAAACAATGCGTTCAATACGACGTATCAACGACAAAATCGATCAGAGTAACACGGTTCTCAATGCAAAGCCTCTCGTATGACTTCAATCGCAGTTGACAGACAACTAACTAACTGAACTGATGGAGGTCCTTATATAGGTTTCAGAGATCTTTCCAGATTATTCCAGAGCCTTCAGATGCTAGAAATTACCAGAAAGTGCTTTAACTTTCGATAGAGAACCCAAGCAAGAAAGGATCCCAATGTATAGGTACAAGGGGGGTGTGGTTGCACAAAAAGTCGCCAAATCCGTCGCCAACTTGGCGACATTTGGCGACAAAAATAAGTCGCCAAAACCATCGCCAACTTGGCGATAAACCCATTCCTTGGCGATTTTCCAATAGACTTCCATTATAAAGATGAGGGTGTAAGGTTGTTTTCCTTGCAAACCATCTGAGGCCTTTAGCATTGAGTTACATGATGCTCAATAGGAAATACATTAATAATACTGCAATTTTCACAATAATCAAATAAAATAAATTTAAACAAATGAAATATTTACAGATATATACAAAATTCATAACAATATATATTTACTTTAGTCCCTTCTTGACAAGTAAACACTAGATGGCTAAAACATTCCTTTTAATTCCTTCAAATTTTCTCTTTCGATTTTAAAATAATTGTTTCAGAATATAAGACAATTTTACTCATTTAATTTAAAGAAGAAGCCCTGAAATTTAAAGGTTTAAGACTCATCCTCTTTTCTTACTAATTCAAAGCATGGATTTTTTTTTTTTTTTTTTTAGTGTAAAGTTTATTTGTAAAAATGTGTTGTTCATCAAAATGGAAGTAATATATGTTAAATTTTAAACAATTTTACATGTTATTTATTTAACTTTTGAATAGCTTTTAACCCTGAAATATAGGAGTATTCGTCCAGACGAATATTCGGTATTCGTTTACCTGTGTACCAAATATTCGGTATTCAGTCAAAATCACTATTCGGAGAATGCCTAATTAATAATAAAAATATATACAAAAATTTATAGAAATCCTTGTTTCGTTCTTTCTAATTCTGCGCCTTTCTAATTCGTGCGCTTTCTAATTTGTGCGCCTTATAATTCGTGAAGCAGCTTGCTCCAACTGCTTAAGGTAACTTCGTCCCTGCAAAGCTCTTTCAATATATATAACCTGGAAAGTTGTATAAAATCTAATATATGACAACAACCGGAAAAGTTGTAATAAGACATTTAAAATATCAGAGATTTAAACTTTTACATAAAATCTTTTGATTGAATTATTTCGGAGTTTGGCCGTATTTTAAGATTACGGATGACATAAGATTTTTCGAATTTTCAGTTTTATTTAAAAAAAAAAAAGGCATTAAGGAAATCGCGAAAATAACTAATTTATATAGTTTCACACTATGTAAATCCCCTAGCAGAGTCGTACTGTTCGATGCTTCAAGAATATGGATCCCTATAATTGTTTCCATGACCGAAAAATGCGATCCATGGTTTATGCAAGATGGCGCAGCTCTTCACCGTTCTCACGAAAGCCAAGACATGATTGAAAAACACTTTGACGACAGAGTTATCAGTCTGAGTTTCGACAGCCGATATGGATGTGATGTTCTGTGGCCACGTATTCCCCTGACCTCAATCCATGTAATTATTTTCTCTGGGAATATCTGAAGGATAAATTCTACCAAAATATACCGTCAAATCTCGACGAATCAGAACAAGCAATTCAAGAAGTGCTAGAAAACATTACGCCAGCCACTGTTCTTGAGGATTAGAGGTTTTAAGAGAAGAACTGAAATGGTTGTTGACATGAGAGTGAACATATCGAACCCTTTTTATAATGCTACGCATATTCCAAGCTTCATTTTGACATTAAAATTTCGAACCAGAAATAAAATGTTTGATAAAAATCCGTGTATGGTTCCTTTTAAAAGACACTGTATGAATTCGGTTTGCCTGTCTGTCTGTCCTTACTCTAACTGCATAAATATACTCGAGTGCCATGAAATTGATACATGTTATTGGGGTTTACTATGGCATGTTTGGAATGGAAAATACAGTGTGTTCCATTTAGGGTGCGTTTACAAGGATACTCAAAATAATTCTGTTACATTACGGTCTATGGGGAAAAATTGTTTGAGGCATATTTTAATGATGTTACACTATTTCAAACATATTCAAATTAATACATATTACTGAGGTGCACTACAAGGCGCTTATTGTAGAATATGATTTTCAGTTATGGCACGCGTGTTTAAATTTAACTAATTTTTTGCACATTAATTAGTGTATATAAATTCTATAAATCATATACAGGGTTGCTCAAGAGATCTATCTCACGTACATTTCCGTTTATTCACGAAAATTGTTGAAGGGGAATTTTAGTTTGCTTACGTATTTCCTACTGAAGTAAATTTAAGCGTACTTGTATAATATAGATACAAATCTATAGATTATATACAGGGCTTCAGAAAAGAATTCGGATATTTTGTTTAATTATTTGAAGTAGTTTCTGAAATTGGGTTTTCAAATTTACTATGCGTTTTCTAATTGTTTACTTAGTAAACTGTGAAGTTTTCTTAGAGTATTCTAAATATGTTGGAAAATGTTTCATAATCTATGCTTAACGCATGATCTTTCGTTCTTGTTCATCTTACTTCTGAAATTTCCATCGTTTTCTTTTCTTTTTGCACCACTGCAGCATTACATTTTTCAGAAAAGGAAAGAGGAAGAAAAAAAGCAGAAAATGGATTAAATCAATATTATGCTTATTTATATTTTAGTTGTAACTTTAGTAGAGCTTTTTGAATTCAAAACATTAAAGTTGAACATTTTAAAACAAAACTAGCAAAGATCATTTGCTACTTGCTTTTGTTTTAAATGGGATATGAATTGCAAAACAATTTTCCATTGCGTTAATCAACTGTACACTTTCGTAATGAAGTAGAACCAATCTGTAAAGGCTTAACGATTACACCGCTCTATTTCACAGTGAATATTAACGATCTGTTCTGGATGTTCTAATTACTGTATTCAAGTGACAGTTGTAGTAATCGCTTTCGAAATTCTCCAGCTTTTAGAAATTAATGATTTTATTTTACTTTCTTTTTTATGCTCGAATAATATTTAACTAATCAGTTTCAGTCTCATTAATATAATTTTAACTAGTCGGATGTGCCAATCCTATAACTTTCTTCTATCTCAAACATGTTAATACTTCGAAAAGCGTAATTTTTTTAATTATGCATTTTAGAATTTAAAAAATGCAGCATAGCAGCGTCACCTGTTATAGTAATTAGGCGAAAACATAATCAGCACCAATTTATGCCAAGGTCTAACAGAATCTGAAGTTTGATAAAATTCTGTGTATTAGTCTTTGAGACATGACTATCGCCAAAATCGTGTAAATAATAATAAAATAAATAAATAAATAAATAAATGCAGCATAGCAGTGCCAGCTGTTGGGTGAATTACACCAAAAGCTAATCATCAACAACTTTATGTCAACGTCAACTGAATCTGAAGTTTGATCCGTGCATTAGTTCTTGAGATAAAGCTGTTGCCGAAATCGTGAAAAGTAACAATATGCATAACAGCGTCACCTGTTGGACGATTTACACCAAAAACTAATCAGCACCAATCTATATCAAGATCTAACTGAATCTAAAGTTTTATTAAATTCCGTGCAATAGTTCTTGAGATAGAACGCTCATAAAATTTTTACCACATACGTACAAACAGACATTTTCAAAAACCTCAAATCGGGTTCAGGACCTTCTAAAATGTATAAATCTGCCGAAAACTGGAAGTAAAAAATTTTCAGGAATCGAATACCTTCTTCTTGTACAGACAGAAAAAAGTAAAAACGAATTAAAATGTCTTATATATTTTTTTAACTAATTATCATTTTAAATTAACTTTCTTTGAAAACGGAAACTTAAAACGTTTTTATTTCTATAAAAATACTCCTTTGATGTTAAACTCAGAACTTCAATTTTTGTTTGGCATGACACAGATCCATGAATCTAACATAGGCCTAAATATCTGTGTTAAGTTTCAGAATCCGTAAATCCCCCAAGGGAAACTACTTTTGGTGAAGCTTGCACCTAGCATTGAGACCTGGTGTATTTTACAGTCCTATAGGCCAAAGTTTGAGAATCGATAAAATTTGTCTGCGAAATTTGTATTTACTGATTTTACAGCAGCATAACTTTTTGAAAATGCAATTTTTGGAAACCCTTCTCTGACTATTAACACAGAAGTTTTTTTTAAGTGCTTTAAAATGCAAATTAGTTAATAATATAATATTGAAAAAAGTTAAAAAATTCCTTCAGTTTCATTTTGAAAAAATACAAAATTATACTTGCATTTTTGGCGACGCGAAATTGGCTTTATTCGTTACCGTTGAATTTTTCCCAGCAACCATGGCAAAATATCATAGTCGCCTTCTATGTGAGTAGTGGTTTAGATTCGTAGCACCAAATTTGGTGACCTAACTCGTTTTTGGCGTAAAATTCACAATTAAATATTCATTACTTTAAAATTAAATGTATACAAGAAAATATGTATAATACTGTTTTAGCAGACAAATTTTATCGGCTTCCTAACTTTGGCCTATAGGGCTATATAAAATGCCCCAGGTCTTAATACTAGGTGAGAGCTTCACCAAAAGTTATTCCCTTGTCAGCATTGTAGTAGAGCCTGATCAACTTCACGTGAGGCCCAGGACGCATAGACCATGTCGGGGGCCACCCTTTTTAAAACAACATTCTCTTACAAAATTCGTTTATTATATAGGGTAAATGTACCAATAGTCGGCCACTTAACTGTTTTTTTGTATAGGGTAAATGTACCAATAGTCGGCCACCCCCCAATAGTCGGCCACATTGAGATAAAATGCCTTACGCATAGCTTATTTTTGGTTCTAAATGAAATATTACAATTTGGTTACATGCAACCATCTTTCATAAGTCATAAACCATCACCAAAGAATTATGGGTACTTTTATTGAATTTGTAATCAGCCATTTTTTTCAAGATTGAGGTCAAATCGCCATTTTCGCTATTTTTTTGTTAACAGATGGCAATTATTTTAAAAGGCAAGAATTAATTAATTTTTTATTTTTTTCTAAAATTATAAGGCTAGAATATTAGCAGGGTAAATAAACTAATGTTTTTTGATTATAAAAAGTAAATAAATTTGTTGCTTTTAATTAATTTTAATGTGGCCGACCATTGGGTATTAATTTTACTTACATATCCAAAAGTCGGCCACCAGGAGCTGAATAATGAATACATAACTTATTGTACTTTTTAACAATTTCCAACCTAGTTGAAAAGTGTTTATGACTTCGGTTTGTCTGGCCGTCTGCCGTCTGTCCGTGCTCTAACTCCCGTAAATATGCTCGGATTGCCCTGCAATTTTTATATGTTATAATCGTTATCTATAGCATGTTCCCTATTTCAATAACGGAAGTGTGTAGCACTTATAGTTTTTTACAGGGACACTCAAAAGAATTCCGTTACATTGCGGTCTATGGGGAAAAATCATTTGCGGTTTATTTAAATAATGTTTCACTATTTTAAACGCATTGAAATTTATATATATCACTAAGGTGCATTAGAAGAAGCTTAATATGGAATAGGGTGTGCATAGCACTTATACTTACTTTACAGGGACAGTCAAAAGAATTCCGTTACATTACGTCTATGGAGAAAAATCGTCTGCGGTTTATTTAAATAATGTTTCACTATTTTAAATGCATTGAAATTTGTATAAGGTTCATTACAAGAGACTTACTACAGAGTATTGTGTGTATAGCAGTCATCGTTCATTTACAGGGACACACAAAAGAATTCTCTACTGTATGTTAACAATAATTCCTGGAAGTGCGTTTTAAGTTACTGAATGCGATTTTAATTTTAAATCGCTTTTTGTATATTACGTGGTGTGTATAAATTCTGTAGATCCTATACAGGGAAGCACAAAAGTTCCGTATTATTTAACTCTAGACGGAGAATTTTAAACTGTGCTACGTGTTTTCTAACTGAACTAAAATTTAGCATCCTATGTAGTATATATACAAATCTATAGATCCTATACAGGGCAATAAAAGTATTCGGATTACTTAGATGTTATCTTTTAGCTTATTAAAGAGTATGATTCGTAAAATTATTTTGGAAGCGTTGGAAAGTGTTACATAATCTATGCTTGACGCATGATTTTTCGTTCTTGTTTGAGTTTATTGAAGTGAAAACTTCTTTAGGCGCGTTGGGCATTTTTTGAGATGGGAAAAAACCATTGAACTCGCGACACTGTTACTGTAACCGACACCTCTGTATATAAATATGTGCATGTATTGTGTATAGTTAGGTATGATCTAGGGCGGGACGGGCGCGGCGCAAGCTTGCCTGTGCGCTATTGCACCGCGGTATAGTAAGCGTTATAGTAAGCGCAGAAAAATGTAAGCGGTATAGTAACACAGAAAAAATGTAAGCGGTATAGTAAACGCAAAAAAAATGCAAGTGGTATAGGAAGCGGTATAGTAAACGCAGAAAAATGTAAGCGGTATAGTAAGCGCAGAAAAATGTAAGTGGCATAGTAAGCGGTATATTAAGCTCAGAAAAATGTAAGCGGTATAGTACGCGTTATAGTAACGCAGAAAAATGTAAGCGGTATAGTACGCGGTATAGTAACGCAGAAAAATGTAAGCGGTATAGTACGCGACATAGTAAGCGGTATAGTAAAGCAGAAATATGTAAGTGGTATAATAACGTAGAAAATTTAAGCGGTATAGTGTGGTAGAGGAAGCGCAGAAAAAAAAGCAGGAACCACAGTGGTACAGGAAAAAATGTAAGCAGTATAGTAAGCGGTATAGTAAGCGCAGAAAATTGTAAGCGGTATAGTACGCGGTATAGTAACGCAGAAAAATGTAAGCGGTATAGTAAGCTGTATAGTAAATGCTGTAGAAATGGTATAGTAAGCGCAGAAAAATGTAAGCGGTATAGTAAAACAGAAAAAATGTAAGCGGTATAGTAAACGCAGAAAAATGTAAGTGGTATAGTAAGCGGTATAGTAAGCGCAGAAAAATGTAAGCGGTATAGTAACGCAGAAAAATGTAAGCGGCATAGTAAGCGGTATAGTAAGCTGTATAGTAAGCGGTATAGTAACACAGAAAAAATGTAAGCGGTATAGTAAACTCAGAAAAATGTAAGTGGTATAGTAAGCGGTATAGTAAGCACAGAAAAATGTAAGCGGTATAGTACGCGGTATAGTAACGCAGAAAAATGTAAGCGGCATAGTAAGCGGTATAGTAAGCTGTATAGTAAGCGGTATAGTAACACAGAAAAAATGTAAGTGGTATAGTAAGCGGTATAGTAAACGCAGAAAAATGTAAGTGGTATAGTTAGCGGTATAGTAAACGTAGAAAAATCTAAGAGGTATAGGAAGGTATAGGAAGCGGTATAGTAAGCTGTATAGTAAGTGGTATAATAAACGGTATAGTAAGCGGTATAATAACGCAGAAAAATGTGAGCGGTATAGTGCGACTGAAGTCTGGTTCCCGAAATTTTTGTATGTAAAATAATATGCATGATTTTTCATGTACAATAGCGCATTAAATGAAAATTGTAATATAATTTTTGTAGTAGTAGTTTATAATAATGAATAAAAAAACACTTGATTTAAAAGTATTTCCTGCACAATAAAACATTTCCTGACGATTCAAAAAATACACACGTAATTGTTCAAGTTTTCACTTCTGTCGGCACTCCCGGAGTGCCACTTTTTTTTTGTTGTTTGATAGATATAACTTTATCTCTACATCTAAAATAATTTTATATAAAAAAAATCTTTTTTTATGTGCTTGTTTGTTTGTTTGTACGGGAAACTACTAGAACTACCGAAATAATTTCAAAAGTAAAGGTGGCAGTCTCTGCTCCGACATAGACTATATTTTACGTCAGGGCCACTTTTCGTAAGTAGATGGATGAGCAAAAAACATTCCAAACGTGCCCTTTTTGCCCTCTTGAAAGTTGGCATGGTTTTTGTTTTCTAAAAAATTCGAAATTTAAAAGTGTGAAATGAGTGGAAAAAGTTCTAAATTACAATTCATGTAGAATTGTTAGGAATATAAACTTGAAATTTAACATGTCTGTTACTTTTAAGAGGTAAATTCTGGATCAAGGCAATTAAAAAGAGGGGGAATTTTAGAAAATGAAAAAAACAGTGAATATTCTAAAAACATTCTAAATTACGATTTATATGGAATTACTAGGGAGAGAAATTTAAAATTTCCTAATTCTGTCATTTTTAATATGTAAACGCTGGTACGAAATAGTTTCTTAAAAAAACGGAATTTCGAAGGGTACAGAACCAAATAAACGTTCTAAAGTTTCAAAATCTGTGATAGTTTTGTTGCTGGAAACTTAAAATTTGGCATGGTGGTCAATTTTAAGACATAAACAACCGGCTCAGAAAGGCCTATAAAAATTTGGAAATTTAGAATGCTGAAATGAGAGGAAAATGTTCTGAATTATGTTTTTTTTAATAAAGTTTAGAGTAGAAACTTGAAATTAGACATGGATAACCTTTTCCATACGTAAGTGGTCTGACCGTAGCCGAACAGTTTCTAAAAAATTAGAAATTTAAAAGCAACTAAAAATTTTTTTAAATTGCAATTTCTGTGGCTTTGAAACTTCAAATTTTGCATGGGGGTTTCTTTTAAGATGTAAGCTCTCGCAAAGAATGGTTTCTATAAAATTCGAAATTTAAAAAATTGAAATTATCAGTAATTGTTGTTTATCATTCTAAATTATGATTTATTTAGAATTAATAGGGATAGAAAACTGATATTCGATATCGGGGTTACTTTAAAGTCGCAAATGCTCGTACACAGTAGCTTTTTCTTAAACTAGATTAGATGCGGCAGTTGGTACCCTCATTATTTGCTTTTCAAGTCTGTTGAAAAGTATTAAAACAACTAGATAGGAATGCGGCAGTTTGGACCGCCCCTCCCTACGCTTTTCCAATGCGGTGTTCCAAATGAACTCGTATACTAATAACTACATACTAAATATATTTCATGTTTAAAATGCATAAAAGTGTTAAAACAACTAGATCGGAATGACGTGATGCAGCAGTTGGGACCGCCCCTTCGCTGATGCACGAATGTATGCATATTTGCTTTTCAACTATGTTGAAAAGTGTTAAAAGCAACTCGATTAGATGCGGCAGTTGGTACCCCCATTATTTGCTTTTCAATTCTGTTGAAAAGTGTTAAAACAACTAGATTGGAATGCGGCAGTTGGGACCGCCCCTCCGTACGCTTTTCCACTGCGGGGTTCAAAATGAACTCGTATACTGATAAACTACATACTAAATATATTTCATGCTCAAAAGTGTTAAAACAACTAGATCGGAATGCCGTGATGCGGCAATTGGGATCGCCCCTTCGCTGATGCACGAATGTATGCATATTTGCTTTTCAACTATGTTGAAAAGTGTTAAAGGCAACTCGATTTGATGCGGCAGTTGGTACCCCCATTATTTGCTTTTCAATTCTGTTGAAAAGTGTTAAAACAACTAGATTGGATTGCGGCAGTTGGGACTGCCCCTCCCTTCGCTTTTCCACTGCGGGATTCAAAATGCATAATTCGATTCAAAACCCACTTTAATCTAACTTCAATTTGAGCGCGACCAGAAGGGGTACCAGCGTTTATTTATTTTTATTTATTATTATTATTTTTTTTTTTTTTGCAGTCGACTGTAGCATACAAAATTTAGTCAAAATCGCTTAAACCGTTTTTAAATGCAATTTGTTTGACCCATAGTGACCGCCAAATGACCCACTAATCGAATTTTCTCGAACATGTGACCCAGCCAAATGGTTTTCTTGTATCCCAAAAAGTTAGGACACAAAACGTAGTCAAAATCGTTAAAGACATTTATTAGATAAGATAAAATTACCTTGGACCTTAACATGTGACCCTTAACTTGTGACCCAGCCCATTAGTCTTTTCGTACACCAAATCGGTAGGATACAAAATTTAGTCAAAATCGTTTGTCGTTTTTAGATAAAATTTATTTAACCCATAGTGACCCTCATATCATATGCCCTACTAATGAAATTTTCTCGAACATGCGACCCAGTCCAATGGTCTTATTGTATCCCAAAAATGTAGGATACAAAACTTAGTCAAAATCGTTAAAGCCATTTAGCAGATAAAATAAAATTAGCTTTACCCGCAGTGACCCTAAATGACACACTAATTTAATTTTCTCGAACATGTGAGATAGCTCAATCACCTTCTTATAACAGAAATTGGTAGAATGCAAAATTCAGTAAAATTTGTTAGCGTCGTTTTCCAGGTAAAACTAGTTGGATGTATCAATCACAAAACTTTCTTCTATCTCACACAGGTTTCGCATACACTAAAATGAATCAGCACCAATTTATATCAAGGTCTAACTGAAGCTCAAGTTTTATTAAAATCTGTGAATTATTTCTTGATATATGACTGTCGCTAAAATCGTGTAAATCCTGCAAAATGCTCCATAGCAGCGCCACCTGCTGGTCGATTTGTACCAAAAACTAATCAGCACCAATTTACATCAGAGACTAACTGAATATAAGGTTTTACTAAATTCCGAGTATTAGTTCGTGAGATAGAGCTATTGCGGAAATCTCGAAAAATGCTGCATAACAGCGCCACCTGCTGGGCGATTTTTACCAAAAACTAATCAGTACCAATTTATATCAGGGACTAACTGAATCTCAAGTTTTATTAAATTCCGAGCATTAGTTCTTGAGATAGAGCTATTGCGGGAATCGCGAAAAATGCCGCATAGCAGCGCCACCTGCTGGGCGATTTTTACCAAAAACTAATCAGCACCAACTTATATCACGGAATAACTGAATATAAAGTTTTATTAAATTCCGAGAATTAGATCTTGAGATAGAGTTATTGCGGAAATCGCGAAAAATGCTGCATAGCAGCGCCACCTGCCGGGCGATTTTTACCAAAAACTAATCAGCAGCAATTTATATCAGGGACTAACTGAATCTAAAGTTTTATTAAATTCCGAGCATTAGTTCTTGAGATAGAGCTATTGCGGAAATCGCGAAAAATGCCGCATAGCAGCGCCACCTGCTGGGCGATTTTTACCAAAAACTAATCAGCACCAACTTATATCACGGACTAACTGAATATAAAGTTTTATTAAATTCCGAGAATTAGATCTTGAGATAGAGCTATTGCGGAAATCGCGAAAAATGCTGCATAGCAGCGCCACCTGCCGGGCGATTTTTACCAAAAACTAATCAGCAGCAATTTATATCAGGGACTAACTGAATCTAAAGTTTTATCAAATTCCGAGCATTAGTTCTTGAGATAGAGCTATTGCGGAAATCGCGAAAAATGCCGCATAGCAGCGCCACCTGCCGGGCGATATTTACCAAAAACTAATCAGCACCCATTTATATCAGGGACTCACTGAATATAAAGTTTTATTAAATTCCGAGAATTAGATCTTGAGATAGAGCTATTGCGGAAATCGCGAAAAATGCTGCATAGCAGCGCCACCTGCCGGGCGATTTTTACCAAAAACTAATCAGCATCAATTTATATCAGGGACTAACTGAATCTAAAGTTTTATTAAATTCCGAGCATTAGTTCTTAAGATAGAGCTATTGCGGAAATCGCGAAAAATGCCGCATAGCAGCGCCACCTGCCGGGCTATTTTTACCAAAAACTAATCAGTACCAATTTATATCAGGGACTAACTGAATCTCAAGTTTTATCAAATTCCGAGCATTAGTTCTTGAGATAGAGCTATTGCGGAAATCGCGAAAAATGCCGCATAGCAGCGCCACCTGCCGGGCGATATTTACCAAAAACTAATCAGCACTCATTTATATCAGGGACTCACTGAATATAAAGTTTTATTAAATTCCGAGAATTAGATCTTGAGATAGAGCTATTGCGGAAATCGCGAAAAATGCTTCATAGCAGCGCCACCTGCCGGGCGATTTTTACCAAAAACTAATCAGCATCAATTTATATCAGGGACTAACTGAATCTAAAGTTTTATTAAATTCCGAGCATTAGTTCTTAAGATAGAGCTATTGCGGAAATCGCGAAAAATGCCGCATAGCAGCGCCACCTGCCGGGCTATTTTTACCAAAAACTAATCAGTACCAATTTATATCAGGGACTAACTGAATCTCAAGTTTTATTAAATTCCGAGCATTAGTTCTTGAGATAGAGCTATTGCGGAAATCGCGAAAAATGCCGCATAGCAGCGCCACCTGCCGGCCGATATTTACCAAAAACTAATCAGCACCAACTTATATCACGGACTAACTGAATATAAACTTTTATTAAATTCCGAGAATTAGATCTTGAGATAGAGCTATTGCGGAAATCGCGAAAAATGCTGCATAGCAGCGCCACCTGCCGGGCGATTTTTACCAAAAACTAATCAGCACCAATTTATATCAGGGACTAACTAAATCTAAAGTTTTATCAAATTCCGAGCATTAGTTCTTGAGATAGAGCTATTGCGGAAATCGCGAAAAATGCCGCATAGCAGCGCCACCTGCCGGCCGATATTTACCAAAAACTAATCAGCATCCATTTATATCACGGACTAACTGAATATAAAGTTTTATTAAATTCCGAGAATTAGATCTTGAGATAGAGCTATTGCGGAAATCGCAAAAAATGCCGCATAGCAGCGCCACCTGCCGGGCTATTTTTACCAAAAACTAATCAGCACCAATTTATATTAGTGACTAACTGAATCTAAAGTTTTATTAAATTCCGAGTATTAGTTCTTGAGATAAGGCGCCCACAAAATTGTTGTCACATACAGACAGACAGACAGTCACAGACAGACATTTTCAAAAAACAGTCAAATCGTGTTCAGGACCTTCTAAAACGTATAAATCTGTCGAAAACCAGAATTCGAAAATTTTCATGAATCCAATACTTTCTTCTTGTAAAGATAGAAGAAAGTGACAAAATTCTGAAGTGGCCGACTATTGGTGCAGTGATGGCCGAACATTAGCTTTAAAGTGGCCGACTATTGGAGAACTTGCCCTTTTTGAACTTAACTTTGTCTAAAAAAAAATTATTACCGTGTTTTTTAAAAATAATTGCTGAAACATAATAAGAAACGTATGTTTTAACATATATCACTGTTAAAAATATTGTGTCGTTTTTTAAAAATTCTACGTTATGGTTTATATACAAAAAAACAGTTAAGTGGCCGACTATTGGTACATTTACCCTATAAACCATAACGTAGAATTTTTAAAAAACGACACAACATTTTTAACAGTGATATATGTTAAAACATACGTTTCTTATTATGTTTCAGCAATTATTTTTAAAAAACACGGTAATAGTTTTTTATAGACAAAGTTAAGTTCAAAAAGGGCAAGTTCTCCAATAGTCGGCCACTTTAAAGCTAATGTTCGGCCATCACTGCACCAATAGTCGGCCACTTCAGAATTTTGTCACTTTCTTCTATCACTGCACCAATAGTCGGCCACTTCAGAATTTTGTCACTTTCTTCTATCTTTACAAGAAGAAAGTATTGGATTCATTAACATTTTCGACTTCTGGTTTTCGACGGATTTATACGTTTTAGAAGGTCCTGAACAAGATTTGACTGTTTTTAGAAAATGTCTGTCTGTGACTCTGTCTGTCTGTCTGTCTGTATGTGACAACAATTTTGTGGGCGCTCTATCTCAAGAACTAATACTCGGAATTTAATAAAACTTTAGATTCAGTTAGTCCCTGATATAAATTCGTGCTGATTAGTTTTTGGTAAATATCGCCCGGCAGGTGGCGCTGCTATGCGGCATTTTTCGCGATTTCCGCAATAGCTCTATCTCAAGAACTAATGCTCGGAATTTAATAAAACTTTAGATTCAGTTAGTCCCTGATATAAATTGGTGCTGATTAGTTTTTGGTAAAAATCGCCCAGCAGGTGGCGCTGCTATGCGACATTTTTCGCGATTTCCGCAATAGCTCTATCTCAAGAACTAATGCTCGGAATTTAATAAAACTTTAGATTCAGTTAGTCGCTGATATAAATTGGTGCTGATTAGTTTTTGGTAAAAATCGCCCGGCATGTGGCGCTGCTATGCAGCATTTTTCGCGATTTCCGCAATAGCTCTATCTCAAGATCTAATTCTCGGAATTTAATAAAACTTTATATTCAGTTAGTACGTGATATGAGTTGGTGCTGATTGGTTTTTGGTAAAAATCGCTCAGCAGGTGGCGCTGTTATGCAGCATTTTTCGCGATTTCCGCAATAGCTCTATCTCACGAACTAATACTCGGAATTTAGTAAAACCTTATATTCAGTTAGTCTCTGATGTAAATTGGTGCTGATTAGTTTTTGGTAAAAATCGCCCAGCAGGTGGCGCTGCTATGCGACATTTTTCGCGATTTCCGCAATAGCTCTATCTCAAGAACTAATGCTCGGAATTTAATAAAATTTTAGATTCAGTTAGTCCCTGATATAAATTGGTGCTGATTAGTTTTTGGTAAAAATCGCCCAGCAGGTGGCGCTGCTATGCAGCATTTTTTGCGATTTCCGCAAAAGCTCTATCTCAAGATCTAATCCTCGGAATTTAATAAAACTTTATATTCAGTTAGTCCGTGATATAAGTTGGTGCTGATTAGTTTTTGGTAAAAATCGCCCAGCAGGTGGCGCTGTTATGCAGCACTTTTCGCGATTTTCGCAATAGCTCTATCTCACGAACTAATACTTGGAATTTAGTAAAACCTTATATTCAGTTAGTCTCTGATGTAAATTGGTGCTGATTAGTTTTTGGTACAAATCGCCCAGCAGGTGGCACTGCTATGGAGCATTTTGCAGGATTTACACGATTTTAGCGATAGTCATATATCAAGAAATAATGCACAGAATTTAATCAAACTTGAGCTTCAGTTAGACCTTGATATAAATTGGTGCTGATTCATTTTAGTGTATGCCAAACCTGTGTGAGATAGAAGAAAGTTTTGTGATTGATACATCCAACTAGTTTTACCTGGAAAACGACGCTAACAAATTTGACTGAATTTTGCATTCTACCATTTTCGGTTATAAGAAGATGATTGAGCTATCTCACATGTTCGAGAAAATTAAATTAGTGTGTCATTTAGGGTCACTGCGGGTAAAGCTAATTTTATTTTATCTGCTAAATGGCTTTAACGATTTTGACTAAGTTTTGTATCCTACATTTTTGGGATACAATAAGACCATTGGACTGGGTCGCATGTTCGAGAAAATTTCTTTAGTGGGTCATATGATATGGGGGTCACTATGGGTTAAATAAATTTTGTCTAAAAAACGGCTCTAATGATTTTGACTAAATTTTGTATCCTACCGTTTTGGGGTACGAAAAGACCATTGGGCTGGGTCACATGTTTGAGAAAATTCGATTAGTGGGTCATTTTAGGGTCACTACGGGTCAAACTAATTTTATCTAAAAACGACAAACGATTTTGACTAAATTTTTTATCCTACCGATTTGGTGTACGAAAAGACTAATGGGCTGGGTCACAAGTTAAGGGTCACATGTTAAGGTCCAAGGTAATTTTATCTTATCTAATAAATGTCTTTAACGATTTTGACTACGTTTTGTGTCCTAACTTTTTGGGATACAAGAAAACCATTTGGCTGGGTCACATGTTCGAGAAAATTCGACTAGTGGGTCATTTGGCGGTCACTATGGGTCAAACAAATTGAATTTAAAAACGGTTTAAGCGATTTTGACTAAATTTTGTATGTTACAGTCGACTGCAAAATAAATAAATAAATAAATAAATAAAAATAAATAAACGCTGGTACCCCTTCTGGTCGCGCTCAAATTGAAGTTAGATTAAAGTAGGTTTTGAATCGAATTATGCATTTTGAATCCCGCAGTGTAAAAGCAAAAGGAGGGGCAGTCCCAACTGCCGCAATCCAATCTAGTTGTTTTAACACTTTTCAACAAAATTGAAAAGCAAATAATGGGGGTACCAACAGCCGCATCTAATCGAGTTGCTTTTAACACTTTTCAACATAGTTGAAAAGCAAATATGCATACATTCGTGCATCAGCGAAGGGGCGATCCCAATTGCCGCATCACGGCATTCCGATCTAGTTGTTTTAACACTTTTAAGCATTTTGAGCATGAAATATATTTAGTATGTAGTTTATTAGTATACGAGTTCATTTTGAACCCCGCAGTGGAAAAGCGTAGGGAGGGGCGGTCCCAACTGCCGCATTCCAATCTAGTTGTTTTAACACTTTTCAACAGAATTGAAAAGCAAATAATGGGGGTACCAACTGCCGCATCTAATCGAGTTGCTTTTAACATTTTTCAACATAGTTGAAAAGCAATATGCATACATTCATGCATCAGCGAAGGGGCGGTCCCAACTGCCGCATCACGGCATTCTGATCTAGTTGTTTTAACACTTTTAAGCATTTTGAACATGAAATATATTTAGTATGTAGTTTATTAGTATACGAGTTCATTTTGAACCCCGCAGTGGAAAAGCGTAGGGAGGGGCGGTCCCAACTGCCGCATTCCAATCTAGTTGTTTTAATACTTTTCAACAGACTTGAAAAGCAAATAATGGGGGTACCAACTGCCGCATCTAATCTAGTTTAAGAAAAAGCTACTGTGTACGAGCATTTGCGACTTTAAAGTAACCCTGATATCGAATATTAGTTTTCTATCCCTATTAATTCTAAATAAATCATAATTTAGAATGATAAACAACAATTACTGATAATTTCAATTTTTAAAATTTCGAATTTTTTTAATTTCGAATTTTTTTAATTTCGAATTTTATAGAAACCATTCTTTGCGAGAGCTTACATCTTAAAAGAAAGCCCCATGCAAAATTTGAAGTTTCAAAGCCACAGAAATTGCAATTTAAAAAAAAAATTAGTTGCTTTTAAATTTCTAATTTTTTAGAAACTGTTCGGCTACGGTCAGACCACTTACGTATGGAAAAGGTTATCCATGTCTAATTTCAAGTTTCTACTCTAAACTTTATTAAAAAAACATAATTCAGAACATTTTCCTCTCATTTCAGCATTGTAAATTTCCAAATTTTTAGAAGCCTTTCTGAGCCGGTTGTTTATGCCTTAAAATTGACCACCATGCCAAATTTAAGTTTCCAGCAACAAAACTATCACAGATTTTGAAACTTTAGAACGTTTATTTGGTTCTGTACCCTTTGAAATTCCGTTTTTTTTTAAGAAACTATTTCGTACCAGCGTTTACATATTAAAAATAACAGAATTAGGAAATTTTAATTTTCTCTCCCTAGTAATTCCATATAAATCGTAATTTAAAATGTTTTTAGAATATTCACTGTTTTTTTTTTCATTTTCTAAAATTCCCCCTTTTTTATTTTGCCTTGATCCAGAATTTACCTCTTAAAAGTAACAGACATGTTAAATTTCAAGTTTATATTCCTAACAATTCTACATGAATTGTAATTTAGAACTTTTTCCACTCTTTTCACACTTTTAAATTTCGAATTTTTTAGAAAACAAAAACCATGCCAAATTTCAAGAGGGCAAAAAGGGCACGTTTGGAATGTTTTTTGCTCATCCATCTACTTGCGAAAAGTGGCCCTGACGTAAAATATAGTCTATGTCGGAGCAGAGACTGCCACCTTTACTTTTGAAATTATTTCGGTAGTTCTAGTAGTTTCCCGTACAAACAAACAAACAAGCACGTAAAAAAAGATTTTTTTTATATAATATTATTTTAGATGTAGAGATAAAGATCTACCAAACAATAAAAAACAAGAACGAAAAATCATGCGTCAAGCATAGATTATGTAGCACTTTCCAACGCTTCCAAAATAATTTTACAAATCATACCGTTTAATAAGCTAACAGATAACATCTAAGTAAACAATTTGGAAAACACATAGCATATTTAAAATTATAATTTCAGGAATTTCCAACATATACAATATTCGGAAAAATATCCGAATACTTTTATTCAGCCCTGTATAGGATCTATAGTTTTGTATATATACTACATAGAATGCTAAATTTTAGTTCAGTTAGGAAACGCGTAGCCAGTTTAAAATTCTCCATCTGGAGTTTGTCAATAAACGGAAATGTGTTCGCGAACTTTTGTGCTTCCCTGTATATGATCTACAGAATTTATACACACCACGTAATAAACAAAAAGTGAGTTAAATTTAAAATCGCGTTCAGTAACTTAAAATGCACTTCCAGGAATTATTGTTAACAGGCAGTAGAGAATTCTTTTGTGTGTCCCTGTAAATGAACGATGACTGCTATGTACACAATATTCTGTAGTAAGCCTCTTGTAATGCACATTAGTGATATATATAAATTTCAGTGCGTTTAAAATAGTGAAACATTACTTAAATAAACCGCAGACGATTTTTCTCCATAGACGTAATGTAACGGAATTCTTTTGACTGTCCCTGTAAAGTAACTAAAAGTGCTATGCACACCCTATTCCATATTAAGCTTCTTCTGATGCACCTTAGTGATATATATAAATTTCAATGCGTTTAAATTAGTGAAACATTATTTAAATAAACCGCAAATGATTTTTCCCCATAGAACGCAATATAACGGAATTCTTTTGAGTGTCCCTGTAAAATAACTATAAGTGCTACACACTTCCGTTGAAATAGGGAACATGCTATAGATGGCGACAATAACATATAAAAATTGCAGAGCAATCCGAGCATATTTACGGGAGTTAGAGCACGACCAGACGGACAGACGGCAGACGGCCAGACGACAGACGGCCATACAAACCGAAGTCATAAGCACTTTTCAAATAGGTTGGAAAGTGCTAAAAAGTGGCACTCCGGGAGTGCCGACAGAAGTGAAAACTTGAACAATTACGTGTGTTTATTTTTTGAATCGTCAGGAAATGTTTTATTGTGCAGGAAATACTTTTAAATCAAGTGTTTTTTTATTCATTATTATAAACTACTACTACAAAAATTATATTACAATTTTCATTTAAAGCGCTATTGTACAGGAAAAATCATGCATATTATTTTACATACAAAAATTTCGGGAACCAGACTTCAGTCGCACTATACCGCTCACATTTTTCTGCGTTATTATACCGCTTACATTTTTCTGCGTTACTATACCGCGTACATTTTTTTGCGTAACTATACCGCTTACTATGCCGCTTACATTTTTCTGCGTTACTATACAGCTTACATTTTTTCTGTGTTACTATACCGCTGACATTTTTCTGTGTTACTATACCGCTTTTATACCGCTTCTATGCCACTTACTATACAGCTTACTATAACGCTTACTATACCGCTTACATTTTTCTGCACTTCCTATACCTTACTATACCTCTTACATTTTTCTACGTTTACTATACCGCTTACTATACCACTTACATTTTTCTGCGTTTACTATACCGCTTACTATACCACTTACATTTTTTCTGTGTTACAATACCGCTTACTATACAGCTTACTATACCGCTTACTATGCCGCTTACATTTTTCTGCGTTACTATACCGGGTACTATACCGCTTACATTTTTCTGCGCTTACTATACCGCTTACTATACCACTTACATTTTTCTGCGTTTAATATACCGCTTGCATTTTTTCTGTTTTACTATACCGCTTACATTTTTCTGCGCTTACTATACCGCTTCTACACCATTTACTATACAGCTTACTATAACGCTTACTATACCGCTTACATTTTTCTGCGTTACTATACCACGTACTATACCGCTTACAATTTTCGGCGCTTACTATACCGATTACTATACTGCTTACATTTTTCTGCTCTTCCGATACCTTACTATACCTCTTACATTTTTCTACGTTTACTATACCGCTTACTATACCACTTACATTTTTTCTTTTTTACTATACCGCTTACATTTTTCTGCGTTACTATACCGCTTACTATACCGCTTATATTTTTCTGCGTTTACTATACCGCTTACTATACCACTTACATTTTTCTGTGTTTAGTATACCGCTTACTATACCACTTACATTTTTCTGCGTTTACTATATCGCTTACTATACCACTTACATTTTTTCTGTGTTACTATACCGCTTACTATGCCGCGTACTATACCGCTTACATTTATCTGCGTTACTATACCGCTTACATTTTTCTGCGTTACTATACCGCGTACTATTCCGCTTACATTTTTCTGCGCTTACTATACCGCTTACATTTTTCTGCGCTTACTATACCGCTTACATTTTTCTGCATTTACTATACCGCTTCCTATACCACTTGCATTTTTTTGCGTTTACTATACCGCTTACATTTTTTCTGTGTTACTATACCGCTTACATTTTTCTGCGCTTAACATACCGCTTCTATACCGCTTACTATACAGCTTACTATACCGCTTACATTTTTCTGTGCTTAATATACCACTTACATTTTTCTGCGCTTACTATAACGCTTACTATACCGCGGTCCAATAGCGCACAGGCAAGCTTGCGCCGCGCCCGTCCCGCCCTAGATCATACCTAACTATACACAATACATGCACATACTAATATACAGAGGTGTCGGTTACAGTAATAGTGTCACGAGTTCAATGTTTTTTTCCCATCTCAAAAAATGCCCAACACGCCTAAAGAAGTTTTCACTTCAATAAACTCAAAAAGTACAATAAGTTATGTATTCATTATTCAGCTCCTAGTGGCCGACTTTTGGACATGTAAGTAAAATTAATACCCAATGGTCGGCCACATTAAAATTAATTAAAAGCAACAAATTTATTTACTTTTTATAATCAAAAACATTAGTTTATTTACCTTGCTAATATTCTAGCCTTATAATTTTAGAAAAAAATAAAAAATAAATTAATACTTGCCTTTTAAAATAATTGCCATCTGTTAACAAAAAAATAGGGAAAATGGCGATTTGACCTCAATCTTGAAAAAAAATGGCTGATTACAAATTCAATAAAAGTACCCATAATTCTTTGGTGATGGTTTATGACTTATGAAAGATGGTTGCATATAACCAAATTGTAATATTTCATTTAGAACCAAAAATAAGCTATGCGTAAGGCATTTTATCTCAATGTGGCCGACTATTGGTACATTTACCCTATATATATATATTAATAAAAATAAGTTTTTTTTTCTCTCTCTCTGTGTGTGTGTGTCTGTCTGTCTGTTTGTTTGCGATGATTAGAGAAATCTATCCCACATAGAGGTCTGCAATAGCGATTAAATATGGGGTTGTTTGCATTATGCAAGTGAACAAGGGTGTACTGGTGCAGGCACATCGTTCTGGTACTGCTTTTTGGGGAGAAAATATAAAGCACTTTCACACAAATTTTGTTTTAAGTTAAAGTCTGGTACATGTTTAATTTAACAGACCTAAATTATAAAATCCCCGCTGTCCGAAAAAATTTCTTTTGGTTATCCGTAGGCAAAACTGCGACAAAATAAGTCGTTAAAAATATAATTCACGAAAAAAGTTAAGCATCTGACATTTTAAAGGTAAGTTTTACCTTCCCATCAACCGAAATATCGAAATGAATGTGCATTTCTCATGATAGTGGCACCTGTGGCATTGGACCATGTTACACAAAATCAAATATTTTCGAAAATTTACGAGTGCACTCCTTCCCGTAAAACCTGAAACAATCCCAGCTTTTTAAATAAATCAAAAGTTGAAAACAAACAGTTAAGTATAACATAATACCAATTAAATACGTATATACTAATATTATGAAGAAGTAACGTTTGTGCCTTTGTTTGTGGTGGGGGGGGGGGGGGTATTGGAACTATCGAGCCGATTTAAAAAATAATAATGTGATCAAAATGTTGGTGATCCTCTCTGCTCAACATAGACTATATTTCATGTCGGTACAACAATGTCCAAGGAGGTGCAGTAGCAAAATAAAAATAAAAGTTCCCAGTCATTACTGATGGCATTGAGCTCACAGGCTATTCACACTAATTGTATATTATACTCTTATTTCAAAAAATAATGCCCCACGAAAAATAAAGAAACCGACAATAAAGTAAGGGGGAATGAGACCCCCCCCCCATTCCCCCTCTTTATACTTAACCATTGAACCCCCAAAACTAATCAGAGAAGCGCCTTATCACAATAAACCTATATACAAAATTTGAAGCAAATCGGCCAATTCTGCATGAAAAACCCAATTATCCAGATTAAGGGGGGGGGGGGATTAACCCACCGTTCCCCACTTTATACTAAACCAATCAACCCCCAAAACTAATCAGGGAAGCGGTTTATCACAATGAACCTATAAACAAAATTTGAAGCACATCGGATAATTTTGGATGAAAAACCCATTTATCTAAACTAAGGGGGGATTAAACCCCCCCGTTCCTCCCTTTATACTTAACCAATGAATCCCAAAAGTAATCGAGGAAGCTACTTATCATAATGAACCTATAAACAAAATTTGAAGCAAATTGGATAATTCTACATGAAAAGCCCATTTATCTGAATTAAGGGGGGGGGGTAGCCCCCCCCGTTCCCCCCTTTATACTTAATCAATGAACCCCCAAAACTAATCAGGGAAGCGCTTTATCACAATGAATCTATAAACAAAATTTGAAGCAAAACGGATATTTCTATCAAGAGTTATCGCGTTACGTACATACGTACATACATACATACAGAACGGGCGGGCACATTATCTCTCAGGCTTTGATAGCCTGTGAGCTAAAAAGTGCTTAAATTTCGATTTCTGTGATAGTGTTGGGGCTAGAAACTTTAAATTTGGTGTGTTGGAAACTTTTAAGATGTAAAGGTTTAAAAACAGTTCTAAATTTAAAAGGGTGAAATGAGCGGAGAATGTTCTAAAAAGTTCTAAATTACAAATTATTTGGAACTGTTAGAGTTAGAAACTTAAAATTTGGCATGGTCTGTTACTTTTAAGATGTAAATGCTTGCATAGAACAGTTTCTAAAAATTTCGAAATGTAAAAAGGTGCAAGAAAAAAAAAACTTTCTAATATTGCGATTTTTGTGACACTGTTGGGACTAAAACTTTGAAATTTTGCATGTTAGTTACTTTCAGAATGTAAATGTTCCCACAGAACGGTTTCTAAAAAATTTGAATTTTAAAAAGGTGAAATGAGCGAAAAATGTTCTAAAATCGTTCTATATTAAGGACTAATTTGGAACTGGAGAAAAAACTAGAAACTTGAAATTACTGTTACTTTTATGACTCGCAGCATAACAATTCTAATAAATTCGAAATGTAAAAGGGTGCAGGAACAAAAAACCTTCTAAAATTGCAATTTCTGTGATACTGCTGGGGTAAAAACTTGAAATTTCGCATGATGTTTACTTTTAAGATGTAAATTGTTTTCTAAGAACAGTTTCTTAAAAATTCGAAATTTAAAGAGGTGAAATGAGCGGAAAATGTTCTAAAATCGTTCTATATTAAGGACTAATTTGGAACTGGAGAGAAAACTAGAAACTTGAAATGACTTTTACTTTTATGACTCGCAGCATAACAATTCTAATAAATTTGAAATGTAAAAGGGTGCAGAAACAAAAAACCTTCTAAAATTGCGATTTCCGTGATACTGATGGGGTAAAAACTTGAAATTTCGCATGATGTGTTACTTTTAAGATGTAAATTGTTTTCTAAGAACGGTTTCTAAAAAATTCGAAATTTAAGTCAGCGGAAAACGTTCTAAAAATCTTCTAAATTACGGTTTATTTGGAATTGTTAGGGCTAGAAATTTGAATTGTATAATAAAACTACATTTCTTTATTCCACCTAACAATCAAAAGACCTCATGCAATTTAAATTCAACTCAACGAGTTGCTACGCAGCTCATATAATATAATAAACAAACAGTTTAAATATATCAAAACAAAATAAAATGATCAACAGTTTAAGAATACATATATCCAGTAATAAAATGAAGGATTGGATTAGTTAAAACATTATTGTATCTTTATAATGCTCTTCAGCAGAACTTTTCTTCTAACTTCAATTTTAGTGCTGCTATCTCGTATCGTAAACACGAATTACTAATTCCAATCTATTTTTTGTGTATTTGTTGAAATGTAGTGCTGACATCTGGTGAGAAGATTGTGAACACATATACATTATTGTACTCTGTCTCATTCATCTTTCATTATGTATTTAATGATATTAAGAATTACAATAGAAAGGATTTGTAAACATTATTGTACTGAATATATTGCTGAATTATATGATTTGACTTGTATCAGCAGTTGAACTATGTTGTGAATCGAGAAGGTTTCCTTATAGCAAGGCGTTAAAAAACTAAGATTTGATCAGAGCCAAATTTAGGCATGGGTCCTCCCCAGGACCTCTAAATTTAGATAATCCCAAATATGTTCATAACGTTTTTAAATAATGCAGTAAATGTTCATTATTTGCCTTAGTTTTATGTTGTACTATAGGAAAATGTGAATACTAGATCACGAAAATCATTTGTTTTAACTTCAAATTTATATCTTTTGTAAACTGTTCAACCTAATCAGACTTTACCTTACTGAGCAGTCCACAATAAATATCCACTAAGGGTAGAGTGTTAAATGCATTTACTCCGGTTTCAATGCTGCTATTAATGTGTGTGTCCTGACACTGCGTAATTGTACTGCTATTCATAAATTGGATATTAAGTTATTAAACAAAAGGGTCTGGTTGCTGGCGTTAAAAAGTGTAGCCCTGTATATGATCTATAACAGTTATACGTTCTCAATAATATACAAAAAATTAGTGAAATTTAAAAACGCTTGTCATAATTGAAAACGCAACTTCCAGCAATTATAGCTCATAGGCAGTACTGTAATCGAATTCTTTTGAGTGTCCCTGTAAACGAACGATAAATGCTATGCACACATATTCTATCGCAAGTACCTCAGTGATGTATGTCAATTTCAATATGTCTGAAATAGTGTAACATCATTAAAATACACTGCAAACGACTTTCCCTCATGGAACATAATGTAACGGCCTTCTTTTGAGTGTCCATGTAAACGAACCATAAATTATGCGCAATTCACTTTTAATACCAAACACGCCACGGTAATCCTCAATAACATGGCAATCTGAGTATATTTACGTGAATTAGAGTACGGACAGACAGACAGACAAACCGAATTCATAAACATTTTTCAACTATGTTAGAAAGTGTTAAGAAAGAATATAATAATCGCTACGACAAAATGGCGACTCCTTCCTCGGCCCTTTTATTAACATACTGTATTTTTCAGAACGCAAAATCTATGGGAATTTTCAAATTTATTTATTTTTCAAACTATAGTCAATTCAGGAAGTATAATCCCCAACTGTATACACTAGCAGGGATGGGGAACCTGTGGCTCGTGTACCCGAAATGGCATTTATACAATAATTTGGCACACGAAACATTTTAATTTGATAAGTAGACAAATTTCATTTTTCATTTGTTACAGTAAATAAAATTTTATGTAGCATATACAGACTTTATCAATTTATCAATTTTTACATGGACCACCACATTAGAAATTTCTTTTCTTTTCCTGTGATGCTATGCGGGGTTTCGACATGTAACAATTTTACCTTTCTATGTATGAATTTAAATGTTTAAAGCATTCTCCTCATACGTACAACATTTTTTTTTATACAATTTGGATTATTATAAGTTAGATGTTGCATTATTGATAAGTTAAAAATTACTAAAATAAATGGGAATTCATAAAATATTTTTCCTTATTAGAGTTCGTCCCATTTAAATGAATCATATATTCGAATTACAATTTCATTAAATTAATATGGCTGATTCCAATATACAGAAAATTCGCATTTCGATTTTTGTTCTAAGTTATTTAATTAATGAAAGCCACTGATTTTATAAATCAGTGCTTCGTACAAACTGCATATGTTGCAATATTTTTTTACGCGAAAGAATGATACATTACAATGTTAATAAATATTTTTTGTACATTTTTGGCATGTTCATGTATATAGGGTTGTCATCCCTGCACTAGAGGAAAGTAGACATTGAAGATTTTACATAACTCTACTTAGGATTAATGTTTCAATTTCACAAGAAGTTTTCTTTTTCAAGATTCAACTTCAGTTTTGCCAATTCTCTTCTTTTTCTTATTGAGATTGCTTGATTGCCAATTCAAATGACATTAAATAAGTCAAAAACAATGCGAATGCTGCTAATTCAAAAAAGTGGTGTCAATCAAGCAATCTGAATTTTAAAAAATAGCGGACTGGCAACACTGTTTGACTCCATGTGTGGCACTAGATATGCCAACTTCTCAAGCTTATTTTATGTCATTATATTTAAGTGCTAGCTGGCTCGCCCGGCGTTGCCCAAGCCCGTGATATAAAACCTTAAATAAACCTCAAATTGGTATGATTTTACATCTTTAACACGATTTTGTATGGAATTATATCTTTAAATGAAAGATTCATGAAAAAAATTATATTTAGTGGTGAAAGCGCTCGTAAGAAGACAATTTCTTGTTTTTTCACGTAGGTTCGTTTGGTTTTTCCCCGAGGCTAACGAAAAAGAAAGGCTACCGCGGTGCTTTACGCGTATCTTTTTTTACAGACCGCGGGAGTCACGTGATGATCGAATACACCAATGAGGGTGTACGAAAAGAGCAACACGACACTCTAGCGGTCTGTAAAAAAAGATAAGTGGAATGCACCGCGGTAGCCTGTCTTTTTCGTTAGCCTCGGGTTTTTCCCCTTCTTACGTACTCCAGAAAGCAGGGATTGAGCATGCGCGAGCGCGAGCGCCGATTTTCAGAAAAAAAAAGAGAAGAGTTTTCTATGAGTTTTTAATTAATATCTCGTCTAATTATCAAAAAATGAAAAATCTGAGCGTCAGGTGCATCAGAACCTACTTGGACTATCCTAACCCAAATTTTCAGACTTCTATGTGCGGTAGATTTCGCTAGACATCGTCAGCACACACACACAGAGAACGAAATTTTCGTTTATTAATATACAAAGGGTGTTCAAATAAAATGTACGAAACGTCGTAACAACGTAACCGTTAACATATTTGCCTATGCTGCTATGGGAGAAGGTAGAGAGACATCTAGGGATGCGATTGGAGTTTCCGGCGTGGATCGGAGCATGCGCGGGCGCCCGCATGCGCAGGAGAGAGCAGAGACTCTTATAAAGAGCGCCGTGCAATTGATGCGGCAGTGCGTGAGAGGACAGGATGGCGTTCACTTTGCATAATTCGACGATTGAGGAGCAGCGAGGCGTTATCCGATTTCTGACAATGGAAAGTGTTAAACCGGCCGCTATTCATCGCCGGATGGTGACCGTATACGCAAAAGACTGTGTATCCGACAAGTCAGTGACTGCCCGTTTTCGTGCAGGCCGTGAGAGTTTGGTTGATGACCCGAGACCAGGCCAGGCAAACACAGTCATCACGGCCGATCTCATCGACAAGGTGGACGAAAAGGGAAGAAGACCTGAAAGCAGGGCTGTAGCTAGAAGTAAACAATAGGGGGTGCTCAAGAAAATGTAGGGGGGCTCATACTATTTCTCTCTCTCAGACGCATGCACACACAAACACAGATATATATGATCAAAGTATTATATAGAAAGGTAAATTAGTGCATATTCATAGTGTAGGCACTATGTTTCTTATTAAATTGTTTATAATAACTTTATTTGATGCTAAGAAAAGTAAAAGCTGCAGACAGGGATGTAATACCTTCTGGATTATTTTAAGAAATACCGTATAACCTCTTCTCAAAAACACTATAGCATATACTTTTTAGGGTAAACCCTCTGCCTAAATCGTATGCCCTCTGGTTTTTTTACTACTACATCACTAGCTGCAGAATGAAAATTTTCAGTGTATAATTATACTAGTGAAATAATAAGTGATGATGTCAAAAAGTAAATAAAAAGCTGTTTCAGCTGTTTCAAAAGAGTTGCAACCTTTAATTTTTTTCTGAATATTCCCTGCCCTTCAGGATTCTAAAGTTATGTTATTATTTTATAAAAAACATTAGAATAATCAAGGGTGTATTTTGCATTTTAAAATTATTTTTGTGTCTAATCAAAAGCTAAAACCCACTTGTATTTAAGTTGGCTATAACTCATTAGAATAACTTTGTTTTATGCTAATAATGGAAAACTCTGCAAAATGAAAAATTTCAGTATATATAATGCAAAAGTCAATGTTTGCATCAGCAAAAGGTTGCTAATTCTAAGTATGTGCAGATCGGATGCGCGCCTGTTGAAGCACTTATTTGCAGTTTTTAAACAAATACTTAAATTTAGTATTTATGCAAAACTGTAAAAAGCCCCCAAAACTAAATTCAATTTTTGTACAGTTTCATTTGGATTTTTGAAACAGAATTTCACTTGGCGGCCTTGGCAACCTTCCCAGGGGGGGGGGGGGGGGGGTCAAAAATTTTCAGGGGGTGTTGAGCCCCCCCCTGGCACCCTCTTATACCCTGTTCACATCGCACATTTAAGATATCTTAGACCGCCATTTTTGAGGTGGTACCTCACCGGAATTGAATACCTGTCCACACCGCCAAACGCATTTAAGATAACTCACTCAACATCACCGTGTCCAGTGCGCATGCGCATATGTTAAAAGCAAACTCAACAGCCAATCGGCCTCCAGAGCCAATCAGAGTGAGCGGTACTGACTGTATCTAGCAATGGAGAGTTCGAACTCACTAAGTGAGTTTCTGGAACTCACTCAGTGAGTTCAGCGGTCTAAGATATCTTAACTATCCAATCTGAACGTAGTATTATACCCTGTTCACATCGGACATTTAAGATATCTTAGACCGCCATTTTTGAGGTGGTACCTCCCCGGAATTGAATACCTGTCCACACCGCCAAACCCATTTAAGATAACTCACTCAACATCACCGTGTCCAGTGCGCATGCGCACATGTTAAAAGCAAACTCAACAGCCAATCGGCCTCCAGAGCCAATCAGAGTGAGCGGTACTGACTGTATCTAGCAATGGAAAGTTCGAACTCACTAAGTGAGTTTCTGGAACTCACTCAGTGAGTTCAGCGGTCTAAGATATCTTAACTATCCGATCTGAACGTAGTATTAGCTACGGCCCTGCCTGAAAGGGAAGCGCTTCCACTGGGTGCAACTCAAACGTGAAAGGTTCCATTCTCCCATTGGTTGACAAAAAACCGGAAGTCACTTGATTTTTATATTTTCGTACAACTTTGCTTAAAGCACATTCTGTCTGTGAACGATATAGCGCGGTGGTTAAAGCACCGGACTTGTAAACTGAAGGTTTTAAGTTTTGTCCTCTCTGATTTTTAAAAAAAAAATCCTTTTTTAGAGTTTTGTTTTGATCTTTACGGAATTAATTAATAAAGATTATTTACTTGACTTAAAGATCAGTATAATTTTTTTTTAAATTATTATGTAAATATATAATAAATCTTAATTCATATTATATTTAAATATATATAGTTAATGTTAGTAATTAGTATTATACTTAAATATATATAATTAATAATATTTAATAGTTTATTTAAATATGTGTGTGTGGGTATATACATATATAATTAATATTTATTATTATTACTTAAATATATAATTAATATTAATAAATATTATTATTTAAATGCATATAATTAATATTTTCACTCAGTGGTTTGTAATACATTCTCTTCCATTTTTAGTAAATAATTAAGACATTTAAGAAAATAGGCCAATATATCTTAAAGAAAAACTTGGGATTTTTTTAAATGTAACTCAAACAATGAATTTTAGTTTTGGATGATACACTTTGTAGAAGACCAAACATTACATGTACGTATGTTTAGGATTAAACTAAACTTTTTTTTATAAATATTATCTGTTATTAAAAATACATAATAGAAACGTATGCTTCTTGGTTCTTATTAGAATCCAGAAGTATTGACTTTTTTTTTTTTCATTTATTGTATATGCCTACATCAATAATATAATAAAATATCATTGTGATCTCA